>VUQS01076289.1:0-26611 GCA_015108495.1 Heterochromis multidens
AATGAGCTCATTTCAAATGTGATGCTTACTACAGGTCCCAGAATAGTTGGGACAGGGGCATGTTTACCATGGTGTAGCATCTCCTCTTCTTTTTAAAACAGTCTGAAGACGTCTGGGCATCGAGGTTATGAGTTTCTGGTGTTTTGGTGTTGGAATTTGGTCCCATTCTTGCCTGATATAGGTTTCCAGCTGCTGAAGAGTTTGTGGTCATCTTTGACGTATTTTCCGTTTAATGATGCGCCAAATGTTCTCTATAGGTGAAAGATCTGGACTGCAGGCAGGCCAATTCAGCACCCAGACTCTTCTCCGATGAAGCCATGCTGTTGTAATAGCTGCAGTATGTGGTTTTGCATTGTCCTGCTGAAATACACAAGGCCTTCCCTGAAATAGACGTCGTCTGGAGGGGAGCATATTAAAGGTTCAGAGTCTGAAAATCACCTAAATCAGTCTTAGTGGGTCGACCCAGAACCGGATCCACCCGACGGAATCATAGGCTCCATCAGGCACCCATCAGCAAACTGGGTCCAGGTCGGAGTTCACTTACACAGCGGGATGGATTCAAACTAGATAAGGATCAGGGATTCAGACTGGATCCAGTTTGGTTCCAGTCATTTCCCAGCTCATCCCGTATGGATCCATTCATAGGGACTTTTGTCCCAAACAATCTGTATTCCTGATTCAAATGACTCAACCTCCCAAAAAGATCCTGGAATATCTCAAATCTATAAAAGCTGAGACATTTCTTCTAACATGTTTGTTTCACTTATCAAACTTTAATTCATTACAGACTTGGAAAGCTGACTGACCTCTGACCTTTAACAGGAACTCAGGCATCTCTGCTGTGGCTGTCAGAGAGCACATTTCGACCACCTCTGTTCATGGCGTTGGTGGTATAGTGGTTAGCATAGCTGCCTTCCAAGCAGTTGACCCGGGTTCGATTCCCGGCCAACGCAGCTTCTTTTTTCTTTCTACACACACGAGCTTACAGTGTTTCACTGAGCTGGTCCATCGACTCTCAGCGTCACTGCTGTTTGAGGAACGATCCTCAGACCTTCCTGAACTCCTGGTTTTCTCATTTTTATATTTTATTATTTTTCATTAATCCGGTTTTTAAGATGATTTTGCTGCATTACAGTGCCAAAGATTTAGTTTGTTTAACCTCAGAGTAACAAATCTGTTATAAAGTAAGATAAACATATCCATCCATCCATCCTGTCACAGGGCCCGCGGGAGGAAGCCACAGAGGAGCATGCGTAGCTGGGCCTTCCTGCTGTGACGTCGTCAGTGATGCTGACGCTGTGTGTGTTTTATGCTGATGCAGCAAGCCTTTTGCTGTGGCGTTGGTGGTATAGTGGTTAGCATAGCTGCCTTCCAAGCAGTTGACCCGGGTTCGATTCCCGGCCAACGCAGTTCTCCTTTTCTATGAACCTGTGTAATAAAATTTTGTTCTGGTTTTTCTCTCTGCTTGTCGTGTTTTAACAGCTGCTGGAACAAAGGAAACCACAAAGAATCCGGTTTAAAGCGCTCAGATTCACTCAGAGCGACACTGACGCTTCCTGTCCGCGGGAGGGCGCTGCAAACAGAGACTGTTACTTTTACGGGATTAGTGCTGGACAGGAAGTGGAACTGTCTATAACGGCAATATTTTTTTAATTTGTATTTTATGTAGTTTCTTTTTATGTTGAAGTCTCATGAGCACAACTTCATCCTCCATCTTTTTTCATTAATTTCAATAAAGTTCTTTAACGTTGTCACAACGAGCGGAAGTGCCCGTTCGCGCCCCGGAAGTCACTCAGTGTTTTCTGGAGGCGCCGAGCGGCGGAGCTCCTGTTGTTCTCTCTGGGATCTCCTCAGCGGGCTACGGTTCGTCTTCCGGCTGCCGGGGTTCACCGGTGGCTGCGTTTCAGCCTCCGAGAGGCTGCTGCTACGTCCTCCGGGCCCCCGGACCGTCCTCCGGCCGGTAGCCGGAGCTACTGAGCGACATGGCGGCTGGAGGCGGCGCGGCTCCTCCGCATGTCGGTGATGTTGAAGAAGACGCGTCTCAGCTCCTGTTTCCTAAAGGTTAGTAACCCGCAGGGCACCGACACACACTGATTAAAGACGACTGAAACCTTTACCTGTAGACCCGCTCCTGTTTCCCTCAGACTCACCTGTGTGTCTGCAGGTGATGGGAGGAGAACCGTGATGAGCTCACGCAGCTGCTCGCTGTGGGGTCACATGTTCGAGAGTTTAATTTAGGAAGCGGTGCTAAAGAGCTTAAACTGAGGCAGTCTTGGTCTCCTTCTCTGAGTTCTGAAGGTTGTGTGCTGAATGATGTTGGACCTGGAGGCTCGTTAACCTCTCTGCTGATCCCCCAGAGTTCGAGAACGCAGAGACTCTGCTGAACTCGGAGGTCCACATGTTGCTGGAACACAGGAAGCAACAGAACGAGAGCGCCGAGGACGAGCAGGAGCTGTCCGAGGTCTTCATGAAGACCCTCAACTACACGGCCCGCTTCAGCCGCTTCAAGAACCGCGAGACCATCACGGCCGTGCGCAGGTATCCCTCCCACGGGGCTCCGGTCTGGGTCTGATGTGGTCCAGGACTGACCCCCTGTTGTCTCTCTGTCCTCAGCCTCCTCCTGCAGAAGAAGCTCCACAAGTTTGAGCTCGCCAGTTTAGCCAATCTATGTCCAGAAGCTGCCGAGGAGGCCAAAGCCCTGATCCCCAGGTGAGTCCAGTCCACATCGCAGCAGGACCTCCTCTACCTGAACTTCACAATAAAAGCCTCTGTCACAGCTGCAGGTTTGAGGGACTTTATTTTTGTACCTGAGCTGCTCCACAGTTCAGTCAGAGTCCAGCAGAACCAGAACCGACCCAGGCAGTCAGATAAGAACAGCTGGAAACCAAAGATGCAGATTCATGTTGCAGGAGGAACTTCACAGCGAGTCTGAGTGTGATGTAAATAAAAACTGCAGCTTTATTCTGAAGTCTGCGGCTGTTTTTCAAGAATCGATGAATGTTCTGTGTCTTTCTGGCAGCCATAAATACCGCAGGGCGCTCGCCCGTTAACCCGTCCACACGTTGACCTACAGACGGGTTAACGGGCGAGCGCCCTGCGGGTCAGCTGGGTGATGCGGTGGAGGTGACTCCCCACAGGATGAACCTGTGAGACCTTCAGGTTCATGATTTAAATTATGGTTTTTGAATCATTAGAAGGTTCAGTCGCTGCCAGCCGGTCAGGTTCAGTTTCCTCTCCAGAGGTCCTCCTCCATGTGGGACTGCTGCTGCCACTGCTGGTGGTCCCGGTTCAGTTCTGGAGGGTCCCTCAGCAGGTGGAGAACAACGTGGAGCAGCAGCTGCTTGTATTGGTGCTGGTTATGGCAGAGATGATTTGTGATGATTGGTTTGAAAGGTTCTGCTGTGTTTCCATGACGATGTGTGCTGTGTGACGTATGTTGTCAGATGTTGCGGTCCGGGCCTGTCGTTTTGCTGTTGTGTCAATAAAGTTTGACTGGTGTGTTTTCAGCTTGGAGGGTCGCTTTGAGGACGAGGAGCTGCAGCAGATCCTCGACGACATCCAGACCAAGAGAAGCTTCCAGTACTGAGCGCTCAGGCCCGCCCCTCAGTCTCTGGACTGAATCTGCTGTCCTGATAAAGGCTGACCTTTTTTTTTTATTCTTTAAGATGTTTCTCACACATGCTCAGTTTTGTTCTTTAAAGGATTTTTCTGCTTTATTTCTGGAGTTGTGCAGTAACAGTGAGATGTAGTGAAGAACTGCTGCTGATGGATTCTTCTGATCCAGTCTTCTTTTTTTTTTAATAAATAAAGGTGTGACTGTAAAAACGTCTCTGGTGTGAATGAGGAGCTGATTTAAATTTGGCTGATCTTAAAGACCTCATAGTACCATATCACCCCAATAGAGCACTTTGCTCTCAGACTGCTGGCTTACTTGTGGTTCCTAGGATATTTTAAAGTAGAATGGGAGGCAGAGCCTTTAGCTTTCAGGCCCCTCTTCTGTGGAACCAGCTTCACAACATTATACCAGAGCATTTAAAAAAAAGAAAAGAAAGAAAGAAATTTAAAAGAAATGTAAAGGTGTCTGTTGTTGTGATTTGGTGCTATATAAATATAACTGAATTGAATTGAACTGAACTGAAAGTTAGTATTCTAAGCATGCCTGCATTGGTTCCCTCTGGGTACTCCAGCTTCCTGCAACAGTCCAAAGACTGTCTTCTATGTAAGGAGAAGGATTCTAAATTAAATTCTGGTTTTAACAGGGAGCCAATAAAGAGAAGCTAAGATGGGAAAAATATGCTCTCTCTTTCTAGTCCCTGTCACTGCAGCATTCTGGATGAACTGAAGACTGGTGACCTCTTGAGGATGCACCCTGCTTGTCACCCTATGACAACTGAGACAGGCTCCATCTTCATGACCCTAAGTGTTTAAGAAATTAATTGGATGGATGGATGGATGGATATCCCCAGTTAACAGTTTGGCAGATAACTATGAAATGCTGATCACATACAGTGATTTGCTGAAAGTTTACCCCCTCTGAGCCTAAGAACTCAGCTGTCTTTTTAATAGACAAAAGCCACAACTGTTAAATAAATCTATAACTAAGCTAATGTATCTTATTAGTATACTATTACCGTTAATTAGACATTTAAAAACAGTTTAAAACTAATAGACATTTAAAAAAATAATAGAGAATAAAGGAAAATGGAATTATTCAAAGGACATTTAGCTGTTTAGCAGACTAAGTGATTACAGTTAATTACAGTTAATTTGAGGCTCTCTGGCTGATATAATATCTCCCTTCATGCTGGAAGTGGGAAATAAACTGCCTGGTGTCTCTTTCTCTCACCCCCACTGTGTTAGCTACCTACCTACCCATCTATTCTGTTGGTGCCACACAATTAGCTTTATTTATTCTGAGATTAGATTTTAGAGCCCCTCCTATTGAATAGATGTATCTGTCATTAAGTAATTAATAACTACCACCCCTGTGTTGCTTAAATTATAGTTTTAATAGTTTACAGTTTTAAAGGTACCTGATGTGGTGAACACAGCAGCACATCAAACCACAGTAAGTTGTTTCTAAGCAGTTACCTGTATACTATATTGCTTGTATTGGTCTATTATTGCCTGTTGTAGGTTTATCAATTTTGCATCTTAAATTTAAATAGTTCATCATTCTGATTATTTTGATAGAGAATTATTAGAATATTTTAGTGCCCCCTCATGTCCACACATGTGGACTGTTGGGTCAAAAATCTAGAGACAAAATGATAAACTTTGTCTGGCTGGTAATTTGTAGATTCAGCTTTTTTAGATCCAATTAAAAAGAAAATACACTCAAAAGAGATCCTCTGGAGAAAAGCAGAGTTTGTTGAAACACATTTTATTGAGCTTTTACAAAAAGAGCAGAGTCAAAAAAACCAAACACTTCACAATGTATGAGTGTCAATGTGGTAGTTAAACTGTAATTCACATCTCATATGGCATACATATGGTGCATTCCTGAATAAGTCGAGTTCCCAGTCGGAGTTTGAATCTGGAACGCCGCCTCAACTCAGATTTCCTACTCGGTAAGTCAGAGCAGTCTCAGCAACCCTCAGTTAACAATCCAGGATGGCGGCAGTGAACATAAACAGTAGTAAACCTGTACAACTTTTAATCTGTCACTGTTGTGTATTTGTGACTCCCTAAATAAGCCATATGCAGAGCACTGACCAGGCTCTATCCATGAATTTATCCATTATGCTGTACTGCTAGTGATACCTGAATGGTTCTACCTTGCTAAGAACCAAAACAAATCCTGTTTTTCCTCGCTTTTTCTGGAAGGCGCTAACTCAGGAGTGATGTCACCCCCGAGTTCCGACATCCAAGTTCCGAGGTTTCTGGAATGCAGCAATAGGCCCAACTAAGCCTTTCCAGTGTGTTCTAGCCTGCCAACTGCACAACACCTCCCCTCTAAGTTGGGTATTCCCAGTATGATTAGAATGCTTCCCTGTGTGTTTTATCCCGCAAGGCCAATCTACTGGGCTAGGGCCACCATACAAGGCATACAACATAGAGGCACAGCTCCCCGAGTTCACACAGAGTTCACATGGTTATATAGAGTTCACTCACTAAGGCACACAATAACTGTAGTTTTCCACACAGGTTATTCGTATGTAACATATTAAGTGAAGTTCAAATCATATTGAGTAAAATTACCTACAGTATATTAATTTAATCATGTCAGGCAAGATTAGCTTATTAAGAATAAGAATACATATTCAGACGTTAACTGAAAATCCTTTCTTCAGGTGTATAACTCTAAATCACTATCACATCTGGACACATAAGATTTTGTTTCTCAGCTTTAATCATATATAATTTAAGATATAAATTTTGTCAGTCAGCCAGTTTAGTCCACATTTAAAAAATTGAAGATCACTGTTTCATTAATACAACAAATAAATAAACTATAACAATAAGAAGAGAAAAAAGAAAAAAAAGAAGAAAGTATTTGACCATGCATTTCTGTTTAATCGCATTCATCTAGAGCAGCTACAGAAAACTGATTCAAATCCAACAACAATAGGAAAATGATATTAAGAGGAAAAATAAAACATCATTAGACATCATACTGGATTTGGATTGGATTAGACAAGGCTTAGATTTATCTAGAAGTTCACATCGATCCACCACAGCCTGGATGTTTTCAACCTGAATGCCTTTATACGTTTCAGTGATGGATATTGTGTGGATTTTTCCATTACTGTAGGTTTGACTGAGGAGTGCTGTGAATGGGACGTCAGTTTTGTATTTGTGTAGCATAATGTTAATAGAACAGGAGTGGATTGGTGGCACAGTGACCTGCACAGAAACAGAACTGCTGTCAGTCTTTATCTTAGTGGTTCCCCAGGTGAACTGGAACTGCAACTCAATGTGGAAGTTAATTTTTCCTTCAACAATGAAGGGGATGCCAGCAGTAATGGTTGTTTCGGCATCAACCTTGATAGAAAAGCTGAAGTCCCACTTGTTCACCACCTGATATGTCTCTGAGATGGTCTCTGTTTTCACTACTGGGCAGCATTCATAGTTGCTGATGGTTGATTTACGCATGACCTCAGGAGGACAGCGGAGGATTTTAGAGTCATCAGTGTTGTACCTGACATCGTAGATCTGCTCGCTGATGATATTTTTATTGGTGGTCAGGACCTCATATGTACTGTACCAAATTTCTTTACCCTCATAAGGGAGGTAGAAGGCCTTATCTTCAGTGGACACCTTCCCAAGTCCATATTTGTTCTTGCCCACACATATTTGCTTCCCTGGGCAGGTCCAGACTGAATTCTCAGGCACTGAACCGTACAAATCATCCTTCCACTCCAGAATCTCAAAGTTGTCTTTGTTAACCAATATTTCAAACTGGGAATCTCTATATTCTTCAATCTTATAGGGATAATAGCAAAAAGAACCCTTGCTGGGGGTATAAAAGCCAGCTTCACATTGGTATTTGCAAACATAATCAATGCGACCAACATATTTGTTATAAATTGAGACAGCATCATTGGGAAGAGAGTGTTTCCAGGTCACCCACTCCAGGTTAGTGCCATTGATATGGGCAAAGGAGGAAGACAGAACTTGTCTCTTCTGAATTAACTTGGCAACATTTAGAAGTGGCAGATTTGTTAGCATTGATCTGTTAGCCACCATTTCAGGACTGCCATTTGGATCTGATTGTTAGTGGATAAAAAAAAAAAAAAACATGTGAAAATTGTTTTCACGCCTTATTTATGTTGCTTAATATCATATATCTCAACATTGCCTTAAGACAATGAGAACAGCAGTGCATTAAAATGCTTCTTTGTATATCATTAAGAAAATCATTATCCACCAGAGTATGAGCTGGCAGTATATAACCAAATTTTGAGACAAACAATTGTGGAAATTCAAGCAATCAAATCAATGCCAATTGCTCAAAGCAGCCTGAATCTGCCATGCCTGATAACCGGGTACTATATTGGCATGACAGTTTCTAAAATCAGTATTGCCAAAGAATCAATATACAATTTATAATAGAACAATAAAATAGCAATAATAAAAAAGAACAATAACATCTCAACTTAATTTAATATGCTCAATCAACAATTTCACTGCACAATAATTTCCTTCTGAAGGTTACATTACTGCTACTTGTAGACTCTTCTAAAGCAATATTAACTTAATTTATTGGCCTCTGTATCATTTTTGCTCCTAGACATTTGATTATAAGCATATAATTAAATTGTTTTTAAAATGACATCTATTCCCAAATTTATGCTGGCAGTTTGTGCTTACCATTTATCTGTTCTGTGGTATTCTCAGTGTCATGAAGACTGACTGAGGATAGAACTGGCAGGGTCAGCAGCAACAACACTGACAGATTGATCTGGATATGAAAAACAAAATAAAATCATGTAATTTATCTGCAGTGTATAAAAAGACTGTTGTGGAAAAATTAATTGAGCAGTGAAACCAAACTGATTTTCTGAGACTGAAAGAAACATTTGCAATAGAGGACAAACAGTCTTTGCACCAGCAGTGATATCGAAAGGAAAAATAACACCTCCTTTATACTCATGTGTGGATGTTATGGGCCCCAGAGAAGGTGCCACAATAGCAAAGTTTAAGAGCAACAAAGACACAGTGCACTCTTGCATGTTATTCAACTTTCAACAAGCATTAACAATATTCATGTGTGCATTACTCTCTTTCAGTCCCAGTGTCCTTACAGTTCACGTCCATCTTTCCAACAGTTATAAGTATAAAAATAAATGCATTCACACATCAACACCTCTTCTGGATACTGAAATTTAGCAAATTAAACACACATTATTAGCTAAATCTACAGTGACCTTCCTGCAAAACAACACTCTGGGACTACGCTTTCGATCTTTTCATACAAGGTTACAATCACATACTAATAGAACATAGAGGTTAAATTAGTTTAAAAATGTTTCCACAATTCTACCCTTTTGATATATTTATTCACTCTTATAGAGTAAAATCTGTATGTAATGTAGCAGTAATAATAATAATAATAATAATAACTTCCCAAAATATCAGAGTTTACACACCTGGGGTTTAAGTGAACATATCATAAGCTGGAAATATGAAATAGCATTATCTGTTTTATAGGGCATAGGCATCTTAATGGTCCCAAACTGTAAAGAGAGATTTAAAAGTTTATTTAAATTAAGTTGTACATGAGAGAGTGTTGTTCAGTTAAGGAAGCCATGTGGTGTGAGACAGTTTTAGCAAATTTTCTCTTTAAATTCATCAGCCAATCTTTCCAATTTAATGAGTGCTTCTGTAAAAGAACCACCAGCGGCAGTATTGTTAGGAATGAATGTACAATATGTATCATCAGACTTCACACACACACCTCCTTTTTCAGCTAACAACATATCAAGTGCCATTCTATTTTGCCATGCCGTGAGACTAGTTCCATGCATTTGTTCTCCTACACCTTTGAGTGGATCCCCAGTGAAATTAGCAAATCTCTGCTGATTGTTGTAGATGTAATTTATCCACTCTGTGTTTTTGTTGGTTTCTATCACATTTCCAAAGAATGGAAGCCATGATGTAAATCCTGCAGCAATTTGATTGCGTGTTTTATACTTATCAGGGACCCCTTGAGGGACACCTATGGCGCCTCTATACACTTTAGAGTCAGCCTCAAAGATGTCCTTGGAACGTTTAAACCTTCTGTGAGGGAATAGTGCCTGCGATAGAACATGTGGATAAATCATGGTTTGTTGTATTAATTTAACACTGATGCAAGTGCCTTTCCACGTTCAAGGTAAAACTGGATGTAGCTGTGCATTTCTGCCCAGCCACCATACATCAGCTACCTTTTGATCTGGATTTGTAATGGAGTGACAGATGGGCGCTTTGCTATCCACTCAGAGCGTCTGCAGGTCATGCAGTCTTTTGTGATTTTTACTGTAGTAAGATAATTAGACTGATATAACAGCACATCATCAATGACACTATGATAGTGGTTGCAAACATCCCAAAGACATTTGCAATTAGCATTTACTGTGCCCACATGAGTGGTGCCATAGGGGGAGATGAAACAATCAGTTACATTTACTCTGAAGGAATAAGTACATCTTGTGGTGGTTCAAAGCATGTTGGAGGCCTAGTGTAATCACTAAATCCCTTCATGTGGAATGGTTTCTCACATCAAGCCTCTGGTCATTGCACCTGCTGTCATGTGGTAGCTGTGTGGTTGCAGAGATGTGGACCCAAATGCAGGACTCAGATGCTGAACTGAACTCAAAGGCCGCTTTATTGCTCGACTTACAGGACACTGAATAAAGAGAACTTAAACTAGGCAGATACTTGGGGATTCTAACTAGGAAACTACACAAGAAACTCCAAACAGACAGGACACACAGCATGAGGGAGGATTGATGATGACGTGACAAAGAACTGAGGAGAACGGAGGACAGGAGGATGACAGGGAAATCGAGACAGCTGGGAACACAGCAGGGGTAAAAAAAACTGAACATAATGCACCAGAGACACAGTTTACCAAAATAAAACAGGAAGCGTAAACACTGAAACAGAGATGCAGACTTGACACACAAACAGAGCAAAGAGAGTGTAGACAGACACAGAGACATGACTGGGGAACAGACAGGGACCACAAAAGATAACTAAATATTACAAAACCAGAAGATTAACTAGAATATAAACTGACTACAAATAGAATAAAATAAATGCCAAAGGAAACCTACAACCATGTAAATATACAAAAGGAGCTAAACAAAACACAAGAGATCCTAATAACTAAGAAGAATCACAAAAACCCTAGACAAATACAAAATCCTGACACCTGCATCCTGTTTGTTTTAGAAGGGAAAACTTCCACACATTTTGAGAACATATACATAAACACCAAGCAATCCTTTATACCTCCATATGGTATTAATGGTATTAATCCAATGCAGTCCATTTGTAGAAGATCAAAAAGTTTATCCATACAAGAATTGAAAATGTTTTGAGAATAAATAAAACAATGTGGTTGTATTTGTTGTGGTGCTGCAGGGGAGGGCTGGAGCAGTGGGTTCAGGGGGCAGTGCCAGGAAAGGCTGTGGCGCATAGCTGTCCCTCATCTTGCCTGTGTGGTTTGGCTCCAGGGTGTGGCATGCTGGGGGCTGAGGAGGGTTCGAAGTCCGAACTAGAGAGTTCGAGGCTGAAAACCCTCTCAGAAAACAATAATTGTGGTTAATAAAAGTGAAAATGCACTGGCAAGACTGTCGTCTGGGTCCTTTTTGTTACAGTTGTACCATCCCTTCTTTTGACACATGGTCTTTTCCATGTGTCAGTATAGCATAATGAGGAAAAAATTGTTTGGGCAGACATGGTTTGTCATTGGGACCATACCATACTTCACCTGTTATATAAGCCCCAGCTGTTGTCCACACACTTTTCTCCTCTGGGGCAGCTTTGCTTTGGATAACCTGTAAATCTGTGTTAAGAGATGAAGTTAGTGTGGTTTTGATGTTAATGCTGTGGTCTGCTACCTTTGCTGCCATATCAACTCTATAGTTGCCTGGAGAAAGAGTCTTTTGAGTTAGCGTGAGCTTCACATTTACAAACAGCTGCGGTTTGTGATGTGCAGTGGACTTTCCTGAATCAGTTAAAAACCTGTTTTCATAATGTGTCAAAATCATGTACCACCTCATGTGCATATCTTGAAACTCTATAAATGGTCACTGTCTGATCTTAAGTGATTTTGCATGCTTGTGTTAATGCTACAAGGTCAGCAACTTGAGCTGAGTGAGACGTGAGATGGCAATGAGCCTGATGCTAAGACGTGTTCTGTGACCACTGCATATCCTACTTGATTTTTACCATTGTCTGGGTTGTGTGATGCCAAACTATCCACAAAAACCACCTGATCAGAGTTAACCAGCAGTGTGTACTTCAGGTCAGGTCTGGGTGAACAGATTTCAGAAATAGCTGCTATACAGTCATGTGGCTCACGATCTGCCTCTGTGGGGAGAAGTGAAGCTAGGTTTAGCACACCACATCTTTTAACTGTGATATTTGCCATTTCCCGTAATACACTGTAGCCCACAAGGTGATATGAAGCTCTGAAAACTGCTCTGAAAACTGTGTTTTCAGCTGCTGCTACTGTTTTCAGGCAAAGAGGAAGGCCTGCTGTTACTGAGTCCAGGTAGAATGAGAAACATGCCCCCAGTCTTTGTCTTCCCATGCTCCACCATTTTGGTCTACTGTCTGAGTGAATGGTTTTCCAGGATTTGATAATCTTCGAGTTGGTGCAGTCTGCAGTATCAAGACAGTGAAAGTTTTGCCTGCATCATCAGTCCACTTTAGTCTGTTAGGTGTAGTCAGCCCATGACTTACTGTCTGACATGATCATGTGTCCCAGAAAGGTGACTTTCTCTGAAGCCCATTGTAATTTGGAGAGGCTCACCTTGTGACCATTCTCAGCGAGGTATTTTAACAGCGCTTTTGAGTCGGTCTCGCAGGCCTGCTTACAAGGAGAACAGATCATTAAACCACTGACATATCCAACAATGTTGACCCCTCTGGAGGGATAAAAATTGACAGGTTTTCTTTCAGTGCACTGTTAAACATTATCTTGCTCATTTTGTTCAGCTTTTGAAAGGGAAACCTGGAATGCTGTTATGCACACTGTAAAAAAACTATTTCTGTTTTGTTCATCAATGAGAATACCTAATATACACTGTCTGTGTAGGTTCTCAGTCAGTGCTGCAAGTATATTTCACTAATATTTCACTAATATACACTATATACACTTCACTAATATACACTATCTATCTACTTTTTCTTAAACTGTTCATCAGCTTCCTCAAACACGTGCACTTTTAGTGAGTCTTCTTTCATGTAATCAGATGTGTGTGTTGTTGTGCTTCACCAAAATGGAAATACAGAGGTCTGTTGGAGTCACCACTCATGCATACAGAGGCGGATTTGAGTCATATTTAACCATCTGCAATATTCTATTCATTCATGCTATAATCAAGCCATCTTTCCCTGTGATAATCAACAAGTTTGCACATAAAATCTCCACCCAACAAGTTGACAAGACAGCATGGTGACAATAGAAATACATGTTTAAAAGTTCCATATTCGATGTCTTCACATTGTAATTCCCTTCTATTGTTAATCATTAGAAAGCATCCTGTTCTTATAATTTTAATATATCAACCACTAAGTCTGATTCAGTAGCACCAGAGTCTACTAAAAAGTATACCTGTTGTCCTGCAACCTAGTTAGAGTTAATTGTGGCAAGTGTCTGTAATTTGGTATTTCGTCATTGGTCATTTAATTTGGTTATTTGGTAATAGGTGTGTCTGTTTTTCAGTTTTAACAGTGATGAGAGACATGATCATGTTTATGAGTGTAAGCTGGTCTTCACTGCATGTGTGTGTGTGTGTGTGTGTGTGTGTGTGTGTGTGTGTTGTATGTGTATGTGCAGCCTCAGTCTCCCTTTAGTCCTTTTTTTTTTAGAAAGCAACATTACATTCCACTACATGTAGAACTGTTGGCTGATTGAATACATACATAAAACGATTGCAGTGTCTAAAGCACGACTAACAGAAAACTAACTGTGTCACAACAGTCAGTTCTTTCTAAACTTTATTTCAGACTTTATTTTAGGTTTAGAGCACACTTTGAAAGCCCTCTCAGACTGTAATGATATAATAGCTTATTTTACTTTCACAGGGAATGTATGGGATCAACTGTGTCAACAAGTATTGGATTGTAACATAATCACAAGAAAATAATCTAATTTGACAGGGACAGGTATTCACTGTGGCTCACGCAATTAAATTCCTCATGTGTATATTATATACAGCCCACACTGTATATTCCTGATTTTATATAAACTCTTCTTGTAACTGTCTAGTTTGTTGCACCTCTTATTCTTGTTTTTATCATGTTTTTTTTTTAATACCAAATTAAATTTTTTTCTACATCAGTTTAAGTGTGACAGATTAATGCCCAATATCCAACAATGCTCCCTCCACCTGTTTCACAGGTTTATAAGGTTTTTGGTGCTTGTAATCAACGCTTTGTCTCTTCTCTGTCCACGAACCACTGGGCTTCATTCACAATCTGTGCTTTAACAAAGCTTTGCTAACATGCTGAACTCATTGAACACATTGATTCAATCAAAACAAACATAACACACCTCAATCTTTTTTCATTTTATTTTTGAGATTTTTTTTAATATGTGAAGGTAATTTGGTAAGTTTATTACACTCAGAATTAGTAAGAATTAAATTAATATGTCACTCCCAAAACTGCTTTCCACTTTAAATAATACTGATATAGATATCTGAAGCAGTTAAGATGACTTTGACATACAACAAATTACTTTATTCAAAGATTCTTGTTGATACACATAATATTGTGATGCACAAAAAAAAGGTACAAGTTTAATTGGCATTTTAAAGTCTGGTTGGCATTCAGTAACACTTGTATTATTTTATATCCTATTAATATAAATTAATCAAGTCTGTTGATCTCTTGTTGACTAACTGCAAAACCAAAAACAAAAAAACAAAAAACAACATTGTTAGAAATCATACTTGGCTTTTTTACACTTCATGGACAAGGTTTGGATCCATCTAGGATGTCACATCGGTTCACCACAGCCCGGACTTCTCCAACCTGAACGCTGACGTACGCCCCAGTGATGGACGTTATGTGGACCTCTCCATTGCCGTAGGCACGCCTAAGGAGTGCTGTAAATGGGATGTTGACATTTTATTTGTACCGCACCATGTTAGTGATGCAGGAGTGGTTTGGCGGGGCAGTGAGCTCCACAGAGACAGTATCAGCGATGCTCTCTACCACAGCGTTTTCCTTGGTGAACTGGAGCGTCACCTCAGTGCTGAACTCAATGTTTCCTTCAGCAATGAAGGGGATGCCAGTTTTAATGGTTGCTTTAGCACCAAACATGATCGAAGGGGAAATGCCCCACCTCTGCTCCACCTGATAGGTCTTTGAGAGGGAATTTGTTTTCACTACTGGGCGGCATTCATAGTTGCTGATGGTTGATTTACGCATGACCTCAGGAGGATAGTGGAGGATTTTAGAGTCATCAGTGTTGTACCTGACATCGTAGATCTGCTCGCTGATAATATTTTTATTGGTGGTCAGGACCTCATATTTACTGTACAAATATTCTTTACCCTCATAAGGCAGGTAAAAGGCCTTATCTTGAGTCGACACCTTCCCCAGTCCATATTTATTCTGGCCTACATATATTTTCTCTCCAGGGCAGGTCCAGACTGAATTCTCAGGCCCTGAACCGTACAAATCATCCTTCCACTCCAGGATCTCAAAATTGTCTTTGTTAACCAGTATCTCAAATGGGAAACCTTTATTTTCTTTATTCATACTGGGATAGTAGCAATAAGAACCCTTGCTAGGGGTGTAAAAGCCAGCTTCACACTGGTATTTACAGACATAATCAATGGAACCAACATATCCATTGTAAATTGAGACAGCATCATTGGGTAGAGAGTTGTTCCAGATCACCCATCCCAGGAGAGAGCCTTGTTCTGGCAAAAAGGATGAAGACTGAACTTGCCTCTTCTGTCTTAATTTAGCAACACTTAGAATTGGTAGATCTAGCATTGGTCTGTTCACTGCAGTTGGATGAATGCTGTTGGAATCTGTTCCTTAGTGGAAAAAAAAAAAAAAGAAATGTGACAGGCATGTAAATGATGTACTGTATGCAAAATACAGAGGGAAAACAAAATTTAAAGTTTTGTTTATTTAGCCAAATTTCCCACATATAGGGTGTTTGGTAGCAAAACTTCATTGTATTAAGGAGCATTTCTGCTACCTTTGTCTTTAAGGACCATCTTATGGGCCCATTTTACTTGCCTTTCATCTCACACCAAAAGTGACATTACATCCACTAGCACAAGCTACATTTTGGTGTTTTAGCCAGTCAAGCACCTCTCAATTTGTGTAACCTCGTGCAGGTGCCGCACAAGACATAAGTGTATGATCATGTTGTTTTTAATGATATATGAGTTCAGAAGCTCAGAGATTCACAGATTTTACAGAGGGAGATGTTGCAACAGTCTGAAAAGATGAGATAAGACTTTCTTTCTTATTTATTTGCTTCTGGATTTGACTCCTCCTATACCATCCATGACGTGGAGGTTTTGTGTAAGTGGTGACTCAGAAGAATACTACAGTGAGTACTCGTGCCTTCAGCACTGATAAAAATGTTATGGGGCTGTGGTGACACTGTTTGCGTACAACATGACCAATGCAAAGATTAATTTTATAAAAAGGAGCTTTCACATTTGGGGACAGGTAAGAACTGAGGAGGGTGCAGCACGATGTAATGTTGAAGCTGAGGAAATACAAGGACTCCTACAGCTGGAGGTCAGACTCCTGCAGAACAGCATGAGAGATGTGTGGAGTGTAATAAAGAAAATCATTGGGTTTAAGGTGACAGACAACCAGTGTGCAGCCTGGAGAGAACAAATGAGCGAATGTTGAGGATCACCGTCTCATGGATTACTGACTACCTGATTGACAGTCCACAGTAAATGAGAGTGAGCAGTCCTCTGATTTGGTGATGTGCAGTACAGGAGGCCAATCCAGGGGATTGTGCTGTCTCCATTCCTGTTCACCTTGTAACTCAAACTTTTAGTACAACTCTGGGTCATGCCACCTACAGAAATACTCTGACAATTCTGCAGTGGGTGAATTTGTGGAATAATATGGAGGATTTGAAAAAAATGTTCAAATATAACTCAGTTTAAAAAGTTATATAAAAAACACTTATAAAGCACTATATGCATGAAGTAGGGCATTAAATATTTATGTGGTGGTACTGTACATTAAAAAGTGAGAATTGTATATAATGACATTATAAAAAAACAATACTTTTGGATCGGTGTAGTAAAATATTTATAGTTTGATGTATAAAAATGTATATATTAATGTAACATGAATCTGTGTATTAGATAGGCATATTTATTTATAGTATATATGTATATTTTACACTGTATAATCAAAACAGAAATATTAATAATAAGCATTTGCTTCCTCCTACTCCTTTTCGAATGGGAAATGGTCAACATTTTGTTTTTGTTTTTTTTGTTTTTTTCATGTGAATAAGATGGCTTTCAGTGATTTTGTGTTTATTTGTTTTTATGTGTATTAACACTTGTTACTTATATGTTCGAAATAAAGATTTGATTAATTGATTGAGTGGTTCGATATATTAGTGATGGACAGTAGGAGGAGTACAGAGGATGGCTATACAGCCCATGTCAATCCTAGGACAGGACGTTGATCCACTTGATTAATTAATCATCAGCAAGTATGGCCACCTCTATAAAATTAGAAGTTTTGGCAGTTTGAAAGTCTGGAGTATTCTGGTGTGTGTTAACATAATGTCAAGCAGGAAAGATATCAGATCATTCTTTCAGATCATCAGATGATCTGAAAGAAACAATTGTTGCTGCCCATCAGTTTGGGGAGGGTTATAAGGCTATTTCCAAACAATCTGAAGTCCATCATTCTGCAGTGAGAAAGATTATTACAACTGGAAAACATTCAAGACAGTTTGTAGTAGTGGACATCCCAGCAAATTCACCCTAATGCTCAGAGAAACCGCAAAAACCCCAAGAGCTACATCTCAGACTCTACAGGCCTCAGCATGTTAAATGCTGAAGTTCAAGGCCGGGCAGTTCGAAACAGACTGAACAAGCATGGCTTGTTTGGAAGGGTTGCCAGGAGAAAGCCTTTTCTCTCTCTCACAAACCTCAATGAACTGAAGCAACGCTGTAAACCAGTGTTGGACTAAAATTCCTCCACAAAGATGTGAGATAGATATAGTCATACACAAAATGATTACTACAAGTTCTTGCTGCTAAAGGTGGTTCTACCAGCTATTAACTCATGGGGTGTACTTAGTTTTTCACTCACTGCTTCTGTGTTTTGGCTTGGTTTTTGTTAAATACATAATGATGCTGTGTGTTATGCAATGTTGGGGTCATTACTCAAAAGGTCATGTATTACACATTACTCGTTACTTTTCTTTAAAATAATGCAGTACTTCACTACTTAATTACTCGCCGAAGAAAGTAATTCATTACACTACTTGTTACATTATTTTCGTGTTACTCTGTAAAATGACCTGAAACGCATTGCCACATAATTACCAGTTCCCCACACCAACACAAATCCCTATCCTCACATACAATCTTTCTTTTAGTTTTTATTTATGAACACAAAACCGACAACACAAAGCAAAGATGAAAACCAGCCCAAAGCTTCAAAGTAATCACCACAGTGATTCTACTGTAGAAACATGTACAGGTAGAAACGGAGGCTGCAGCCTGACTGATCATCACTGCCTTTGTTAGCTGCTGAAGTTCAGAGTCTGGCTGCTGGTCTGGGGTCAGCATTCACTCAGCTTTAACATCACTCTTCGTTCTTGGCTAGCTTTGTGCTAACATTTTGTCTGTGCAGATATTTGCAAAGAGGAAAGTTCTGTTAGCAGGATAATGCAGTTGTTTCTGTCCTGGATGCAGTTTGCATTTCACCATCGCGCTCTTGTCCTTTCATGCAATAAAAATAAAAGTAATGTCCTGTGTATCTCCACTCCTCAAAAGGTTTAGATCGCTCCACCATTTTCCTCCTCCCGGCAGCTGATTGTAGCACAAGTCCACAGGAAGAAAAAAACATGTTTTATATTTGTTTGCAGATATTTGAAGAAGCTTTGTAATGCAAGTAACGACATAACTGTAACTGTAATGTAATTACTGAATTTAGTGCAGTAACGCATGATATTACTGTGTTACTGAAAAATGTAATGTGATTACAGTAATGCATTACATCCAACACTGGTAATATGTCATGTGTTATTGTTGTTCATCTCAGGTTGTATTCACCTAGTTTTAAGACCTGGTAAGGCCAGATTATGTCTTGTTATGTAAAACTTTAGAATTAACCAAGTCCTTAGAATTTTTCTTTACCATGAATGTATTTTACTTTAATTATTTATTATTTTTTATTTTAATATTATCATTGCTCTAGCCATAGTAGTAGTAGTAGTAGTAGTAGTATACTAACTGCTATGACAAAAGAAATTCTGAAGTCAAGGGTAAATAAAATATATCTTTTCTCCTCTATATCTTTTCTTAATCACTTCTAAGGCAGTATTGACTTAAATTTTTAAATCCCCAAATTACCCACATTCCCAAATTTATGCTGGCAGTTTGTATTTACCATTTCTCCAGTCTGTGTTATTCTGGATGTCAGGAAGACTGGCTGAGGACAGAATCGGCAGGCCCAGCAGCAACAACACTGATACGTTCATCTGGATATGAAAAACAAAACAAAATAATTTACAGTGTGGTGGGTTTAAAAAAAAAACTAACCACCAATGCCAAGACATCGAGACACTGATTCAAGGGTCTGGACTGACTCAAATAGTACATTTCTCCAAAAGTGGTATTATATCTTAATATATCTTTAAAACTGAAAAACTTAAAACCTGTTTGACATGTTTAAACAAAATATATTACCAGTCATCTGTGTGAACTATCACCATTTATTGTGACAATTTTATAATTTATTTTATAATTTGTGATGATTTAAATTAAAATTTAAGGTGAAGATGAAAAACACAGTAATAAGCACTCACCATAACAACAGTCTTCATCACATGATGCACCTTCTTTTTCCTGCAGATTTATATATTGTGGCTCTCCTGTAACTAAAGCAATAGAATGCACACTTTCTCTTGACTCCTTATGTAATGATTAAACAGTTAATGTCTACTGGAATGAAAATAAACACCATAAGATTAATGTTTTGGGGAGTGGATGGGTTAATTAATAAGCTATGACAAAAGAATTTCCCAAATCTAGGGTTAAACATACCCGTGACTACTACCACCCCTACCACTCATGACTGACCACTCTTACTACCTGAAAGACACACAAAACCCTTGCAAACTAATCATTTAGTATATAATGCAGATGTTTTGGGTTGCGATGTTTTTTGACTCTTGTAGTCAATTTGTGTCTCATTTCCTTCTATAGATCTGGGGGACCTTTGGACGTTACCTGTGTGTGTTACATTCATGGAGCGCCTTGCTCTTTATTTTGAAGCCCATGTTTAAGGGGATTCATCACAAAGATTGTTTCTTTATGCCTCTGACTGACTGTGGGCTGCCGTGGGTGTAGCTTGCCTCTCGCTCAGTGGTAGCTGGAATAGGCTTCAGAATCAGAATCAGAATACTTTATTAATCCCTGAGGAAATTATGTGGTCACAGTTGCTCCAGGACAGTAAGAAAGTAATTAACAAGTTAAAATACCAATATTAAATAATACAATATATTACAAATTACAAAATATTACAAATATCTCTAATAATACAATAACTCAATATATAAATATCCTAATATATTACAGAAAATTAACTATAGATAAAGTTTGAATCCCCAAAGAACATTGTTGCATAAGCTGTTGAAAATATTAATGGCATTCACAGACACATGCACACTCCAACACCAATGGCAACTGAGCCATCATTGGGTCAAAATTTAAATTTAGTTTATCACCAAATATCTGCAAAACTAATGAAACCCTCATCAACTTCAAGGCTGCTGTACTGTGCTCAATCAGCAATTAATTAGCTTTACAAAAACACTGAAAGCAGGAGCAACCTGTCCATCCATCCATCATAGCTCCATCAAAAGTGAAAAAAGTGACAAATAATTTTAAAATTTAGGTATTTGTTCAGCTTGTGGGTGAAAACTTGAACATATAGGACTGCATGCAACAGCAATTTAATTGTAACTATTATTTTAACATTTCTGACCTTTTACAGGAAACCAGGACTAAAGATTATTGATTGTGCAGCAGGGGTCTTATCTTTGTTTTCTTTAATAGGTGAGAAGGTTCCTCCATGTGGGACTGGAAATTCAAACGGTTTCTGTTACGTTTCCTTGATAACACACTCATGTTTATTTATAAACTTCCTGATTGCTCAACATTTTCACCCCCAACTGACAATTTACAAAGGACTATAAGGAACTACAGAAGAAAGAAAATGTGAAGAAAGCAGAAAGTCCCAAAATAACACATGACCAACATGTTTCCTGCTTGGCTTTTAATGTTTTACTGTTTCTGTTTAAAAAAAGGGGGAAAAAAAAAGTCAGGGATTGGTGGGCACATTCTGGGAACCAGCAACAACAACACTGTAACTATTATTTTAACATTACTGACCTTTTATGGGAAGCCTGGACTAAAGGTTACTGACTGTAATCAATCTTATCTTTGTTTTTTTTTTATAGGTAAGCAAGTTCTTTTCTGTGGGACTGAAAATTCAGAGGTTGTCTGTTCTGTTTCCTTGATAACACAGCCATGTTCATATATGAACTTCCTGACTGCTCAGCATTTTCACCCCCAACAGACAATTTACAAAAGACTATAAGAAAAAATTGGATGAAAGAAAATATGAAGGAAGTATAAGAAAGAAAGTCCAAAAATAGAAAATTACTAACATGTTTCGTGCTTTGCTTTTAATGTTTTACTGTTTTTGTAAAAAATAAATAAATAAATAAATCATGATTGGTGGGCACATTCTGGGAAACAATAACACATTTCCTCCATCATTGCTTCATAATTGTCCTACTTATAGTTGTGGTCCAAAGTTTACATCCACTCATCATGGGTATGAATGTCATGGGGCTTTTAATGATTTATTTGAACCGTTCTTTTTCCAGGGTGGAGTGATTGTACAGCATACATCTTTAATGACTTTAAAAAACAAGAA
Organism: Heterochromis multidens; assembly: GCA_015108495.1. Lineage (NCBI taxonomy): Eukaryota > Metazoa > Chordata > Actinopteri > Cichliformes > Cichlidae > Heterochromis > Heterochromis multidens. The sequence goes on from VUQS01076289.1 coordinate 21,847, forward strand.
TTGGGTGCACAAGTTTGAATTTATTTGAGATTTCCTCTAGTCCACACAGGTTCAACATTAACCTGTCTCAAATAGGGTCAAATATATACATACACCTCAACTAATATTTGCTTAAATGTCCCTTAGCAAGTTGCACCTTCTGCCATATGGCTGGATATTTGGCCACTCTTCTTGACATACTGGCCACATACCATTGTGGCCAAATAGCTCAATCTTTGTCTTGTCTAACCACTTTTCTCCAGAAGGTTTTTGGCTTGTCCTGTCAAGATACGTGGTGTGGCTGCAGAATGCGGACCCAAATGCAGAATTCACAAGACAGACTTGAACTTAACAGCAGCTTTATTGCTGATCTCTCACAAACAATTAATAACTTGGAAAACTAGGAAGCTTAGGAAACTAAGAAACACAGAGACCCAGAAACACTAACACACGCTGCAAACATGGAGAACAAAGCAGGGAAATATATGACAATGACGCAAAGAGAACTGAGGGTTTAAATACACACATGAGGTAATCAGGGAGATGGAGAACACCAGGGAACACAGGTGAGCTAACTCAGGGCATAACGAGACAGAGGAAGCAAAACTGAACATAATGCACAAGAGACGAGGGAACAAAGTAAAACAGGAAGCCAAACACAGACAGACTCAGACACACAAACTTGACGCAAGGAAAGAGTAACAAACACAGAGACATGACTGACAGCAGACACGAGGCACACTGGATAATACAGACCAGACATAGAGAGGGAGAGACACACAGAGGGAGAGCCAGAGAGACACACAGAGAGAGAGACCCAAGTAAACAAACAGACATGGAGGCATGACTGACTTCCACAGAGGACACACAGAGACGAGACTATGACAGACAGGACATGAAGACATGACTGGGAGGACAGGCAGGGATCAGAAAAGAAACTCAATAATACAAAACCCCAAGGAAAACTACAATATAAACACCCAACGAAGAATAGAACAAACACCAAAGAAACCCTACAAGCATGTTAATATTCAAAGACCTAAACTAAGCAGCTAGAAACTAAGGACTGAATACTCTAAACATAACCATGAAGTTCATACAAAACTGAAAAATCACAATAATTAATACAACTTCAAAGGCCAAAACTCAAAACACTGGGTCACAGACCCAGGACCATGACTTGTCCATGTGGGCAGCTGCAAATTTCAGTCAAGCTTGAAGGTGTTGATTTTGGAGCAGAGGCTTCTTTCTTGGTGAGCACCCTCTTAGTCCATGACGATGTAAAACTCGCTTCACTGTGTACAGTGACAGCAACAACAGTTGCCTTGAGGCGCTTTAAGGTAAGGTAAAGAGCCTACAATATATATAAAAGATGGCACATAGCCATTGTGATATCACCCATCACTTGGCTAAGCTCAAAGCTGTTTTTGAAGCTTTGACCTGAGAATTTTTTCCATCTTGTGTTTTAAAATAGGATCTGATGAGTGAGGGGTTTTCCTGGCTGAGAAACTGGGAGACACTTCATGCTCACTCACAAAGTGTCAGTAAACAGGAAGCACCACCCTGAACTATCCTGCTTAATGACCACACTTTACAAACTGAACATCATGTTGTATTTAAGAAGTCTGAGACCATCAGAAAAGTGAGGTCACAGATGAAGGAAGAAGTAGGATCATTTTCTCACAGACTTCTATATGACCAGAAGTGTTCTTGCAAATACAGGACTTGCCCCCTTGCTGGTCATTAGAAAAAATGCAGATCTAAGGTACTTTCACATAGGCTTCACTTTTCAGACCTGGAAGCTACATCCATTGTTTGTATACAGAAGTTTAATAAAAGGCCAGTCTTAATCCTCCATAAGTTTTTCTTTTGCTCTATCATCAGTTCATATTTTCACTGCATTTCCAGCAGTTTTGTGTTTAGTGATAATGAGCAGATGTTAAAATGCAGGCACATTGAACGGAAAATGATGGGAATGGGAAAAATCATTAACCACCAGAGTATGAGTTGGCAGTATTTAATAAAATTTTGAGATTTTAAATTGATTGCTTGAATTTGCACCATTTTTTTGTCTAACAATCAAATCAATGCCAATTCCTCTAAGCGGCCTGAGTCCTCCTACCATGCGTGATAACCTCGTGTTATAACGGCATGAAAATAGTATTGCTAAAGCACCAAAATACAAATTATACTAGAACAATAAAATATCAATAATAGAAAAAACGAACAATACATTTTCAACTTAATTCAAAATGTTCAATAAACAATTTCACTGCAAATAATTCCTTCTGAAATAAGACATCATGGTAACAATAAGGTTACATTACTGTTACTTGTAAACCCTTCTAAAGCAGTGTTAACTTATTTTATTGGCCTCTGTATTGTTGTTGCTCTCAGACATTTGTTATAAGCACATAATCACATTTCCCAAATCTATGCTGGTGGTTTGTGCTTACAGTTTATCTGTTCTGTGGAGAACTGGCAGGGTCGGCAGTAACAACACCGACAGATTCATCTGGATATGAAAAACAGAACAAAATCATGTCATTTACCTGCACTGTATAAAAAGATCAAACAACTAAACTGAGTGGTTTGCTCAAGAGTCTGAACCGTCTCAAGATAGTGAATTTCTCAGAAAGTGTTTTTGAACACACAATTTAAAAATGTGGAAGCTTTTTTAAAATTTCAAGAAAAGGCACATTAATGAAATTCACCATATAACCAGTCACATGTGTGAAGTACTGAGAGCAAAATGTATAGTGTTTATTACATTTTACAGAAAATACAATAAGCAGTACTCACCTTCACAGCAGTGATGCACCTTCAGTCTGCTTCAGCTTTACAAACCGCCCTATGACTGCCCTGTAGCTGAATCAAAATTAGTGGGACCACTTAATTTCCTCCCTGAGGACCTGAAAATATCTTTCTGTTACATTTGCTTGACGGAACATGCATTTTTATTTATGAACTTCTTGATGTCATTGCTCCACCCATGGTGTGATTTGTGAAAAAAAAACAGATGACACACAAGGAAGACACACAAGAAACCCAACTATCAAAGTAAAAGCCCACTAAAAACACAGAGACAAGAAGACTCACACTATACATGATACAGAAACACAAGAACACTGGGGAAACTATAATAACAATAAAATCAGAAGTCAAAACTGAATATCACAGAAACTCACTAAAACAAAAAAGAAATATGAACCAGGATCAAAACTGAACATAACAAGAATTTAAATTTAAAAACTCACAACCATAACAGATCAGCACCAACCACAACACACACTCCACATAAATGCAAAATAACAAAACCTGATGTGGATTCAGATAAGATTTTGTTACTGAGCAAATGGGCACAGGGTTTGATTGATAGTGATCCCAGTTTTGTTTTATGTTAAGCCAGGAACTTACTTACCTGTGCTCAAAGTTCCCTTTGTCTTTCATTTCTGTTCAATGGGCTTTTCACTGAATGGGACAACAGCACCAAACATTCATTCCGATATTTGTCTATCTCTGTGTGTTATACCTGAGATAGATTCTGACCTGTCCAGGGTGAAACTTGTCTCTAACCCAAAGGCAGCTGGAATAGGCTCACTTTTCCCAAAGAACACTGTTGCATATGCAGCTGGAAAGATGGATGGGTGGAGCCAGCCTTAAGTGGCCATATGAGGAACTGCAGTTTTTGGCCGTTTTTTTTTTTTTAAATAAACATCATTTTAATCACTTTTTAGGTAGTTGCCAGGCAACATGATGTCATCATAACATATCATATATCATAATATTCAGGTTTTGTGGATATACATGAGATGCTATTGTCCTGAAATTAAAGTGATGATGCTTTTATAAGCTGTGTCAGAAGATTGTGAGATTCCCCGGCATAAAAACCATGAGTATCAAGAATAATAATTAAAAGTTGTTAAATGTTAAAACACAGAGTCATAAAAAGAAGATATGTGTAACTGTCTTGAGCTAATGATAAATCATATGGTGTTAAGATTAAATTAAAATTGAATAAGAAATGTAACATGTGAAATGATATGTCTGTATGAGTAACTTTTAAGAATAGAAATGATTTGGAAAAGTTAAACCGCTGCTGGATTTGTTCAGAGATATGCAGTTGTTAATTCCTTTTGTCCGGAGCTGGTGAGCAGGATGATGACTGGTCCAAGGGTCTGCGGTGAGGGAGTTGAAGCGAAGGACGCCAGAGGGATTACCGTATGCCTTTCTACTGTGGATTAACTGATTGGACTGTGAAATTTGGATCATCTGCTCATTGCCTTCTGATCTGGATCGGAGTCTAGAAGGAGAAGTGAAGGAACTTTGTACGGAGTTACTCGCTTCCTTTTGGATTTCTTCCAGTTCAGCAGGAAGAGGATTCCATCCGTGGCCAGGATGTTTCTTCTTCTCTCCTAAAACTCACACCCTAACCGGTAGTAGACAATTAGCAACAGGATAAGAGTTGATTCTAGTATGATTGTTTTCACATAATAGTCAATATAAGAAAAATATCATTATTGTTAGAAGTCTGATGATTAATTGAAGTGATTTTATAAGTGTAAATCGAGCTGTTTGCTATACCTTGCTAAAACTATGCCTAAATAAATTTCCTATCTGCAGTTAAAGTTAAAGTTGTGGACATTCACTCTTTGGTTCTCATTTAACAGTAAAAGGTTAAGCCTGTGTATAAGGTAAACATCAGTTAGAGGTTCTGATAGGTTATTTTAGCCAATTAATAGATAGATAACACATCCTTGAGACCTGTTATCCTGGTCTCTAAACT
>VUQS01076290.1:0-31026 GCA_015108495.1 Heterochromis multidens
GTTTTTCATGGGCGCAGCCCATATACTCAACTCTGCTGCTCAACCCACAAATGCATTTTCCTTACAAATGTGGCACCATTTAAGGGGAAATAAACAGGCTTTCCAATGGTGTAAGATTTACTGCAAAGAAGCAGAGTTACAACAAAGAAATAATCAATCAAACACAAATTTCTTTCCTTTTTGTGCTAAGTTTATTACAAAAGGTGTGGAAGGTCTCTTTTGCTCTGTAATGTTTATGATGTCTGTGAAAACTCCTTGCACTTATTTCTCTATTATTTAAAAAAGTTCAAAAGGTTCCATACATGGCAACACAAATAATAAATAGAGCATGCACAAGCATAATATATTACCTATATTAGTCCTGAAGATCACCATGTATGCCAGGAGAAACACAATCACATTCATCAGAAATAAAATAAAACTCTCCCCACAATACCCCCAATTCAGTACAAACCATCTCTCATTTCTACAGTCAGTGAACCTTGGATTCTCTAAGCGAGATGGAATGCTCTCTATGGACACCATCACCTCACACGTTTGCCTACAGTCTACATGAAATCTCATCCAGACTGAAGAAATGTACAGCTTTTATGCTAAACACATGCTAACTCAGCACAGTACACACAAATTAGGCAAACACACACTGAGAGGCATTTTACCTGACAAACAGCTGATAAGCAGTCGGAGCTTGAGTGGATTGCGTACTTCCCCGAATAACTCTACTCCTTTTGTTCAAGAGACAAATACCAGGACACTGAACAAATACTTCTTTATCCATTCACACCTGTTTGTTTTATGTAAAGTCTGCCATTAGCTCTCTCACTCCCTCACTCTGCCTCTTATTGTGTGTGTGTGGGGTAACTCTAAACTCCAGGATCAGGTGTCAGTCGAGGAAAGAAGAGCGAGAAAGAAAAACTTAGAAAAGACAAACAACTTAATAGGCAGATTGATAAAGAGAGGGAAGTCATAAACAGAAGTGTGTATTGTATGTTGAAATATATATGTATATTGACAAGAAGTAGTATGGGAATGCAGGAAACGTATGGAGAGAGCTTTCAGAGAGCTTTCTCTACAGGATCACCCATCATTACCTTATCAGCGGCAGTAAAACACTTGTTTATTTAGAAACTTGTTCTTCACGTGTCATCGAGCTGCAGTCTGTGGTTTCAGCTCTGTGTTTGCACTTATTTTAATCACAAAGAGGAAACTTATCTCACATCTGGGCACGGGTATGTCACAGCACCACCACAACCAAAATATATATTTTTGTACTTTGTACTCTGCTATATTTATTTTAAAGCTACAGCACCTAATAATTTTGGAGATGAAAATAGTGATATAAAATATGAATCTACGAATAAATTATGCTATATTATTATATATCAGGCTACCCAGAAGAAAATCAACTAATTAAAATTAGCTACGGATAAACTTTAAGGTGATATTTAGCTTTTTGTGGGGGGCTTCTTGTTACCCTCTGACAATGTTAACTAAAACTTTAACCACCAGGCAGCAGCAAGTTATCAGTGGATGTGTTGAAATTATTTTCAAATGTGTGCTGCTATTTTTTAAATTCTCGTATTTCTTTTGAACCCTACTCTAATTTCAATTTAAATTGATGCGCTCTCGTAAACTTAGAATTAATCCATTAAAAATACATAGGAGCTGCCGCTGGTTTGTGGAAGCCACCATGTTGCCCCGCCATCTTGAATACAGTGGCCGAGATGGGCATTTAAAGATCACACTCTTTCAAACGATATATGACCATTTAATATTTGTACATGTATATTTTCATCATCTCTTTCTCATTATGTCCTTCTCCTCCACCACAGCCCTCCCTCCTCTCTCATTTCCACCTCATTGTCTTCCTCCTCACCCTAAGTCAGGGCTCTAACACACAAAAATCTGCATAAACATGCTTATTTATTCCTGATATTGTCGCAATTACTTATTATCAGCAGATTAGACATGCAACTCTCCCAGCTCCGGACAGCTGACAATGAGCTGGCTAACATTATGCCAGCTAATGTTAGGCTCGAGTGTCATAAAAATCACATTTTCCCTCTGATAAACAGTTTGATTACATTCTCACATCGTATGAGAGTTTATTCGCCAAGTGTCCGAGTGCAATAATGTTAGATCCACCTCAAAGAAAGTTTCACTAATGCCAGCTAACAGCAGCAAAAACAGCAGCACGTACCGACAGAAAAGTTCAGGATATCCTCAACAACTCGCTTCAGTATCACTGTCATCAGACAGAAGTGAGCTTCACTCATTCGTATCAGACTCCTTTCTCAAAATTTTACATCCTCCTCCAGAGTAAATAGCCATGGACATACATTGACAGCTGAGGTAAACAGCAGACTGACGGCTTATGCTCATTACAGATGAACAGCACAATTAGAGTTGTTTGACCTACAGCGGCCACTGTAGCTAGAATTATGCACTTGAATTGGGAGGGGTAAGAAAACAGAAATCAGTTGACTGCAATTTGCAATCTCCTGACATCTAGTGGTGAGATTTTACACACTGTACCTTTAATAAAGGTTACACTCACTGCATCGGGTGCATTCCAGAAGTCCATTTTGCTTAGGAAGGTTCCTAACTGAGAGATGTGACCCGGAAGTATCTGCACGGCGGCCATAATAAGAGCTGTTCCAATTTTCCAAATATTAAGGAAAGGAGCTTCAATGCTTCCTTTATTGCTTCCTTTAGCATAGGATACACTGGGCCATCCTTTATGAAATGGGAGGAGAAAACGCCATCCCATAATTCATTGCGACGGACCATCCCACCATTCATGAAAACATTAACATAATAAACAAAGTTGCGCAAATCATGTAAATGTTAGTTCTAACTGCATTTTCCACTTCATGCCATAACCTACTGATATATTTTGAGTTTTTAACAACAGTTTGTTAAATCCTCAGCTGAACTCTGAACATCACATTTCTGGAATAAAAACTACTTATTGTTAAGCTGTTGCCTCTCATGAAGAATGCAGAACGCTATATCAGCCTAAGAATATGATCTATATTAACTGATAAAAGTGTGGGATAAGTGCACTCATAGAAAGGAAAGGAATTCCACTGGATCACAGCAGTAAAATATAAGACAATAAGATATATTTTATGGGCAATAATTTGCCCTGTTTATTTACTAAACAGGGCAAATTATTGTGACGTCACAATTGCAGGAGGATCTACTAACAATGCACTTTAATTTATATACAAAGATGCAGCCTGTTCACTTCAGTAAAAAACGACATTCTGCAGAGAGCAGCACGAATTAGTGGCTCAAAAATCCCGAGGAGGGAGTGTGAGGGAGAGCGCGGCAGGCCTGCTAACCAAAATAATCCAGTGTAAGCTCAAATTTCACGCAAGTGTTCCTCTCTGAAAACAGCGTGACAATTCAGATAAATGAAAGGAGACTGAAGGAGAATCAATATGCTTTTGATATGAGAAATAACTCTTGTGATAGAAATCGCTGAGCACTGTGCAAAGGGTTCTGAGGACTGAGACTCAGGTGCAGCGCAAGATTTATCCAGAGGAGAGCTGCATTATTACAAACTGTTCCACCATATAAACCTGAACTCTGTGTGGAACAGCTGATCTGTACGTTGTGCAGAAGAACACAAAACATTATTTACCGTCAGATCACGAGCCGTCCCAGTTACTATGGTACTGTGCCATGTGTGTGTATGCGCACATCGTTTTTTAGTTTTAATAGTACATTGCAACATTTAGGCATTAATCTAACACACTAACACTTTTATTTGTTACAGATTCAGCAGAGAGAAGTCACTCGCTGTGTGCACACTGCCGAGAAAAAGAAGCTCATTTCAGTTAATTTCTGCTCTGTTTCATGAAAACAGTGTTATTGAGGAACAGTAGGTGAGGCTCGCCTCTAAGCACTCAGGGTGAGGACTGAGTGAAGAGTTTTAGGACAGAGCCAAAGTTTTGGCACTGCGCTCACAGGTTTGAGCCATCCACGCAAAGTGCCGATTACTCACTCGTTCTGATAACGTAACTCATTTAAATATTCTGCTCCTGAAAGTGGAACTCTTACAAATCCATATGCCATCAGGCCAGCCACAAAAATACTCCTGTTCACAACTTCCAGTCACAAACTGACACTGACCCTCTTTAATAAATCCAGCAGCTTTTTAACATCAAAAGAAGTCTTTGTGCTGCTGCAGACGTTAGTAAATCTGACCCTAAATGTTGCTTATTCTTTAAAATTTCAACCTTTGTAATGAAGGAATTTTTTCACAGGCTGTTCTCGTTTATATGATCTTCATAAAACAACAGGGTTAGAACACGTTGTGGCGAAGTAAGATGCGCATTTTGTAGTCTATCTTCTGCACATTGTAGTTTCAACACGGCAGACATCCAGCATCACATAAGGAGAGTAGGCTGTTCCAATTCTCAGCGTACGGCTCTTCTCTTTTCCTAAGTCCTTAGCAATTCTCCTATCCACTTTTCCTTGACAAGGAAAAGAGGTTAGGAATAGGAGATAGGAGGTACTTTTGGTACAAAGCCACTATGTAGGATGAGCGCTATTGCAGGTCTGACAGCAGTTAGACTGTACATGCATACTATACATACTATCATTTGCACTGCACTTTATGTACATATAAAAAAATCGCTGTGATATGTCTTCTAGTGTATTTTACTGTATATAGTAACCATTTGTGCATAGTACAAATTACTCTTGTATTTTATTGATTCTGCATTTTTAGCAGTTTTGCATTTTTTGTACACTATTTTTCTTATTTATTTTTCTATTTTTTTTCTACTATATCTCTAATTCACTCTTGCTGTAACAAGTGAATTTCCCCAGTGTGGGATTAATAAAGTCTACATCTACATCTGAAGTGGTATTACAGAAAAGTACAGCCCAGCCCTAGTTCAGCTACAGTTGTTATCTCTTCAAAATATAGACGTTTTAAACATGAAGTCATAATGGTTGTTTCACATTCTGTACATAGCTTTACTTGATTTTTTAAATTACTTTTTTAAATACAGGAATTTACAATAAGAACCTTTAAGTGAAGGATTATACGAAGCAATTGTCAGACTCTTATGCAGTGCCATGTTTCTCATGGGTTCATGCTCCATGTCATATCACCTGCATTATGGCAATTATAAATGCTGTATTCACAACTCCATTTCCAAAAAAAGCTGGGACCCTGTGTAACATGTAAATTAAAACAGAATGCAATGATTTGCAAACCTCATAAGAGAACATAGAAAACACATCACCTGGGCTCTTCTACTTTTAGTTTAAATATATATGTAAACTGAGACATTTCACTTTTTCATGAAAAATATTAGCTCATTTTGAGTTTGATGGCAGCAGCACGTCTCAGAAAAGTTGGGACAAGGGCAACAAAAGGCTGGAAAAGTAAGTGGTACTAAAAAGAAACAGCTAGAGGAACATTTAGCAACTAATTAGGTTAACTGGCAACAGGTCAGTAACATGACTGGGTATAAAAAGAGCATCTTAGAGAGGCAGAGTTTCTCAGAAGTGAAGATGGGCAGAAGCTCACCGATCTACAAATTATGGAGCAATTTCAGAATAACGTTCCTCAACATAAAAATGAGAAGACTTTGAATATCTCATCATCTACAGTACATAATATCAAAAGATCCAGAGAATCTGGAGAAATCTCTGTGCGCAAGGTACAAGGCCAAAAATCAATATTGGATGCCCATGATCTTTGGGCCTTTAGGCGGCACTACATTAAAAACAGGCATGATTCTGTCATGGAAATCACTACATGGACTCAGGAACACTTCCAGAAATCATTGTCTGTGAACACAGTTCACCATGGCGTTCACAAATGCAGGTTAAAGTTCTATCATGCAAAGAAAAAGCCATATGTGAACATGATCCAGAAACAATGCCATTTTCTCTGGGCCAAAGCTCATTTAAAGTGGACTGAGGCGAAGTGGAAAACTGTTCTGTGGTCAGACAACTCAAAATCTGAAATTCTTTTTGGAAAATATGGACAGTGCATACTCCGGACTAAAGGGGAGAGGGACCATCCAGTTTGTTATCAGCATCTCTGATGGTATGGTGGTGCAATAGTGCCTATGGAACTGGCAGCTTGCATATCTGGAAAGGCAACATCAGTGCTGAGAGGTATATACAGGTTTTAGAGCAACATATGCTCCTATCCAGACGACGGCTTTTTCAGGGAAGGCCTTGTGTGCCTTAGCAAGACAATGCTGCATCTATTACAACAGCATGGCATCGTAGTAGAAGAGTCTGGGTGCTGAACTGGCTGAACTGCAGTCCAGACTTGTCACCAACTGAAAAAATCATGAAATTAAAAATTCAACAAATAAAACTGTTGAGCAGCTAGAATAATATATCACACAAGAATGGGACAACATTTGTCTCCCAATAGTCCAGCAGCTGATCTCCTCAGTTCTCAGACATTTACAGACTGTTGTTAAAAGAAGAAGGGATGATACACAGTGCTAAACATGGCCCTTTCCTAACCTTTTTGCTGCCATTGAATTCAAAATTACCTTATTTTTTTCTTAAAATGGCACATTTTCTCAGTTTAAACATCTGATATGTTTTCTCTGTTCAACTGTGAATAAAATATAGCTTCATGAGAGCTGCAAATCAATGCATTCTCTTTATATTTACATTTTAAACAGTGTCCAAACTTTTTTGGAATTGGGGTTGTATTTCTGAGAGAAATAAATATAAGTGCCGGTTCTTGGTCCCGTCTGCTCTGCCACAGCATCCCTGCATTTGAGGACCATTAAATTTCTGTGTGATGGAATCATAGATGTGTCTTTATGTTGAACTGAAAAGGCTTAATCATGAAAACTGTTTACTTTGTGTAAGCATATGTGTAAGTCCAGCACTTTACATCCACAAACTGTAAGCAGATATGAATGTATCAGCTGCTTTGAGCCTTTAATTATAGTAAATATTAAATTTTTGGTCACTTTGGTCACAGGAAGAGATTGGACTTGTTGCCTTTATTTGCTTTACCTGACTTACAGACAGACTGGCTATGTTCCTGAATGAACCATTTCAGACAGGTTTGCATTATGATTGTTAAACTGTTCCTTAATTTATGTATTGTAAACTGAGGTCAGTATATATACTCTTTTTTTTGGTATACTCTTTGCAGATTACTTACACACCACTAGAGGGCAGCAGCTCCTCATTCAGCACCAGTGTCACCTCTGACTTAATGTAGGATGAGGGAAGCTCTTAAGTGGCGTTTCAGTATTCCTGGCCAAGTGTGAAAACAAAACAGACCCCAAAAGTTTGAAAAACATAGTATTCTTTGGAAAGATCTTGTCCTTTACTAAATCAACTTTTAATACATTTATGTAAAACGACACATTGTTTCCTCAAATGGAAACACATTGGACTTGTTTGGGTTTTTCATTCTTCTGCACTCTACACAAAGTCACACTCAAGCATTCCTGGAAAAATGCAAAGAATTTTGTGTATTTCATACCAGGAAAGTGGATAAGAAACCCATCTAACCACAGTTTAATACTGTAGCCAGTTGTCTCCATGTGAAACCCTGACCAATGACATTCACTGCTCTTGTTATGGATTTAAAACTGGGTTAAATTAATTGCCAATAATTTTGAATTTGGCTGTTCCTCTCACTGTAGCTAATGATTCTTTTTATTAGTGCATGGTGATTAACATTTTCATACTACACCCTCGTGAAAAGAAAAATATGTCTAAAATTTTCTGACGTGACATCTGTAAAATTTCAGTAATTTCAAAAAGATTTTGAACTCGTGTGTTTTATGATTGTATTGATTGAAATCTATGTGTTGATGAGCAGATTATGGAGCTAATCTGGAGCATAACTGTAGCATATTTCCAGCAGTCGCTTTGTTTTCACTTGGTTCAAGGTTAACTCCAAATGATCACAAAGAAGACGAACACAGCACAACGTTTTTCCACCTGTTGCCCAGGCTCTGCCTCTGAGGTACATAGTTTTGTAGAGGTGTGTCGATTCTGATAACATTCACAATCAAAGCATGACTTCCAAGAAAACTGGCAAACTGCTTGTGATCAGGATCAAGAAAGAAAAGAAACAGTCTGGGCAAAGCAATACCTCAACTTCCTGAGGTTTTCTCCTGAAGGTCCATCCACACGTGAGTTGTTGTTTCAAGTACAGTTGCTACACATACCTTTTACAGCATGACAACTTCTGTACACAAGAAGCTTCTTGGATTTCTTCATATCAGACACTGGATGGGTTTAACAGGGGCCACCCATAGACAGCAGTCTGAAGGGTTATTCATATTCATGGGTATCGAGCATATTCAGGTATTTCTTAATTAATTAAGTGATTGACTGATTGATTTTTTTAATGTTTTGGGCAAGTTTTGATCAACTAAACACTCCTGCTATCTTAATCTTTCCCAGTGCTGCTATATTGCTCTCTGTGGTTGGAGAATTCATTTTACTGCTCTTGCATCACTGGGCACATTCAAATCAACAATTTCCAGCACGACTCTTTATACTGGCATGCAAAAAATGAGTAAACAAACTCATGAACACATGAAAACAACCATGTACATCCACTTAACCGGCATAGTGTTTCTCACTTGCGTTGCCTGATTACACCTCTTTTCGTGGTGTTTCCATGCGTGCTCAATTAACAGGTCCCTGCCTCTCCTGCTGGCTGTTTTGCACCTGTTTGGGTGGGACAATTTACATAACTATAGCTAAATATCATCACATAACTTGGCTTTCTAAGCGCTGGGCAATTCCAACTAACTAAGGATTTGATTATCAAGAATTGCTGAGAACACCTATGTGGGTGTGCAGGGCCTTTTGTTTCAAATTTGTATTAATAGCTTTCAAAGAGGCCACAAAAATGGTAACACGCCCTGCGCAGTTTCCACTTCCACCCATTTTGTACACCAGCTTTGATTATACTTGTAATGTGCTTGTGTAGTTTGGCGGCTTCGACTGTATACTGTGAGGTAATGCACAAAAAATATGCTGTCTAACTTGAATTCTTACAGCTGTGAAAAGTAACAATTACTCTTGCTTACCTGGGTATTATTTTGAAACAAGTGTGATTTATCCGAGCATTAAGTTCAATTTTGTTTATACTCCACTACAATACAAGTGCACATATAACATACAAGATTAGCATTGCCATTGCTGATTACATATATATAAACTCACTGACCACTTTGTTAGTTATACCGGTTTAACTGTTTGTTAACGCAAATATTTAATCAGCCAATCACATGGCAGCAACTCAATGCATTTAGGCATGTAGACATGATCAACACGACCTGCTGAAGTTCAAACTGGGCATCAGAATGAGGAAGAAAGATGATTTAAGTGGCTTTGATTGTGCCAGATGGATTAGTCTGAGATCTAGTGGGATTTACCCACACAACCATCTCTAGGGTTTACAGAGAATGGTCAGAAAAAGAAAAAAATATCCAAAATATCTCTGGCTGAAAATGTCTTGTCGAGGCCAGAGGTCAGAGGAGAATGGCCAGACTGATAGAAAGGCCACAGTAACTCAAATAACCACTCGTTACAACCAAGGTATGCAGAAGAGCGTCTCTGAATGTACACCATGTTGAACCTCGAAGCAGATGAACAGCAGCAGATGGCCACACAAGGTGCCACTCCTGAAACTGAGACTACAGTTCACACAGGTTCACTAAAATTGGAAAAATGTTGCCTGGTTTAATGAGTCTCAGTTTGTGCTGCAACATTCAGATGATCTGGTCAGAATTTGGCTTGAACAACATAAAAGCATGGATCCATCCTGGGATATGTTCTTGGCACACCTTTGGCCCCTTTGTACCAAGTGAGCATTGTTTAAATGCCACAGCCTACCTGAATATTGTTGCTGACCATGTCCATCCCTTTAAGACCACAGTGTACCATCTTCTGATGCTTGATGTCACAAAGCTCTTGAACATGACAGTGAGTTCACTGCACTCAAATGGCCTCCACAGTCATCAGATCTCAGTCCCGCAGAGCACCTTTGGGATGTGGTGGAACAGGAGCAGCAACTGTCTGATGCTTTCAAGTCAATATGGACCAAAATCTCTGAAAAATGTTTCCAGCACCTTGTTGAATCAACGCCATGAAGAATTAATGCAGTTCTGAAGGCAAAAGGGGGCCCAATCCGGTGTACCTAATAAAGTGCCCAGCTTTAATGAAGTACCTGCTTACATACATAAACAAAGAAAAAAGGTATTAACACTAGTCTGATAAGGCAAATTCTGCTGGTAAATTCTACCTATTATAGCCTGCAACGTTTCACTAACAATACTACATGTCTTAAATACAAAAGACTGGATTCCTAAATATTGCAGGCTACCTGGTTTGTTTGCGCAGTCATGCATGTCCTTAATCACTGTCAAACCAAATAAAGCTAATTTGAATTAGATGGAAAAACCTACGCGATAACGATAACGACGAGAGCCGCAGTGTCAGCGGTATCTCACTTTTAACATTAACCCACCCCTGCTACTTTTAATTAAGTTTCAGCACGCGCACTTTGCGTGTTTATGCGAGGGTTTCCCTGCAGTGCACGTGCGTCCACAAAGCGAGATACGCAGCTCGCGCTCAGCTTTTCAGTTTTTATCCCTGCAGTGAACCGAGAGAGGGAGAGAGAGAGAGAGAGAGAGAGAGATACTCCTCTCTGGTCGCTTCCGGCTTCAAGCACTCAGACAAACAGCGCTTTACTACGAGCACAGAAGTGTCGAGCAACACATGACAACAGAAACCTCATGAGAAACTGGTTATCCTGAGAGCAGAACTGTGGGGGCAGTTCGCTGGAGCGGCTCTGAAATGCTTCAAAGTTTTCTTCAGCAACAACCAGATGCTCACTGAAGAAAGGGAGATTTGGAAATCTTTTTCTTCTGTGGAAGAGTTTTTTGTTGTTGTTGTTGTTGTTGTTGTTGTTGTTGTTTTGGTGAAAAGGTGAAAAAGCTGAAAGGACCGTCGAAGTTCGTTCATGGAAGAAAAGTCAAAGCGCACGAGAGAGGAGTAGAGACTAAGTTGCCTTTGCGCGTTTGCTGTTTCGGGTGTCACACTCCGCAGAGACAGCGAAGACTCATCCTCGAGATACTGCTGTTAGGATCTGACGGTAATATTACAGACTGATAAAAGTGTCCTGCAGCAGCTTTGGAGAGGACGGGGCTGAGGTAAGATAACACCGGGCCTGCTGCTGCCACGGCATGACCTCCATCACCACCGTACTGTGGCTGGATGTAGTTCATTACAGTTTAATATCAGCACCTCGGTATTGAGAGGTAGCATCCTCTTTAATGGGCTGAGCCAAAGTGGGGAAGCTTTCTTTCTTTCTTTCTTTAATTGATTAATTAAGCAGTAATTACCTCAAAGGATTTTTGCCCCCTTTTTTTTTTTGTGCAGCATCATGCAGGCTAAAGTTCTGTTTTCAGCCCTGAAGTTTGAGAGCATTTTATGGCAGCTGAATCTATTCATTGCAAATACCTTATCTAATCGGATGAACTAGCCTCTGACAATCCAAGAGGTAACCATTCATGGAAAACTGAAACACAGCCAGTGACTTTAAAAGTGCTTAAAGTCAGATTTGTACAAATTTGCCTTACCTAGGCCAACCTTGATTTTTTTTTTTTTTCTAGAGCAGAAAGATCTTTTTTTTTATTTTACCAACTTGCACGCAGATCCATAATAGGAGCGGCTATATAACCCATAGCCTGCATAATAATAGATATTATTAGGTAATTAATAGCATTAGATTAGACAGTTATTTTCATTATTGAATAATCTGTCCGCCTTCTCGTGAATATTTGCTTGGTGTATTAAAAGTCAGCTTGTTATATCCCAACTAAGAGTCCAAAATCCCACATATTCACTTAACTTTGATTTAACGGTAAAACAGCAAATCATCATATTGGAGACGATGGCAGCTAACATTTGATTTCAACAAGTAATTAATTTTTAGAATAATTGCTGATTATTGCAGCTCTGTTTATTTGTAATGGTGTTAGGGTCTGGCTCAAGCCCTTTGAAAGTGAGATACTGAGCTTTGCATGTTCCATCAGCTAGAAGTGTGCGATATGGACACGACCATCTGTTGTTATATATGCAGTTTTACATAGTAAACTCATGTATCTGAAGTTCTCTGCTGAGGAGACGCTTATGTACTGCTTAATCTGTTTAAACAAATCATACAAACATCCAAAGCCACCATAAGCTAGTCCTGCTTATAGAAGTGTAACATTGCCCAGAATATCCTAATACACAAAGAGGGGTTTTAAAAAGTGTAAACACTACAAAGCTCACACAGAAACAGATGTCACTGTAATACAGCATCTTATTAACTTACTCAAGCTCCTCCTTTTAATATCGGCTTCTAAATTCCAAGGAGCATTCATTATCGACATCATTCCACGCTTTTTTTTTTCATCAGCTGCCTTTTTATTGGTGTATTGCATGCAGGTTTATTGCCCACTTGTGTAGGCAAGCGGACAATTTGAATGCTCGCACAGTCCCACTCAGTGTGTGTGTGTGTGTGTGTGTGAGACATTAGGCTGTGCTAAAGCACTGACAACACTCTGAAGTGGTTTAAGTGCGGTAATGCGAGTGTATTGACAACAGTGTTTGTTTAAATCCCTTTTTAAAGAAACAAAGTATCTGTTAGTGTAGCTTTTCGAATTCATTTCTCTTCTGTTGGATGTTTTCTTTCAGGAAATGCCCTGCCCTTTTATTTAGGCCATCGTGGTGCAATAGATGCGCTTTGCTTCATATACAATCTGATTGATCTCATGTGAAGCACCTTGAAACGCTTCATGTAGCGGTCAGTCCGATGTTTAAGCAGTTTTGATCCATTTCTTTCTTGGTGACAGTCTAAATTTACAGGGTCCAAGTGGGGAAATGAACCCCTTGAAGCTGAAAATTCATTCCTAAGATGAAAATATGTCGTTGGGTTGCAGCTACCCATGTGTCGCATGCAGTGTGAAAATGGTACCTGGTGCCCAGTGCCACTTCATTACTCACTCCGAGCCGTTTCACAGGAAGTAAATCCACTACTTCTGCATGAAAGATTCAGAATAGACAACCAAAATAGCCTCTCTTTCCTTCCTTTCTCTCCCTTCTTTCATCCATGTCCTGCACTGTCTCCATTTCTCCCTCTTTCCCCTCTCAGACGTCCCTTATCCTCTGTGGGCCTTTGTATTGCTTCCACTAAAACTTAAAGCACATACGAGTGATTAAACTGTGAAAAAAGTAGCAGTGGTGGTTTGTAAGATACTCAAGAGGCAAGCCATTCAGATCGTTTTCTACCTCTATCTAACTGCGTCACAACCCAACGAGGAAATCCCATGTTTACCCTGTGGTTCATGACCTGCTGTCTAACTTATCAGGAATCAAAACTTATGCCAAGACAGTTTTTGGCAATGACAGGAATCCTGTTATGCTTGAGAGAGGCCAACTTGACTGAAAAGATTTGAAAAGCTCTTGATTATTAGACATACGGGCTTCAGTTTGGTTTTCTTAGCTCCAAAATAGTTTTTTGGTATGAAAAATATACAGTGTGATTCTGCCTCTGTAGAGCCATGCTATCAGGAGTTCACGCATCCCATTTCACTGCTGTGCTGCCAAAATGTCTTGGTAAACAAGAAAAGGAAAAACACTCAGTATATAATACACTCATTCCTCATCAGTCTCTTATTAAGCTCATTATTCAGCATTTGAACAATGATGTGGCACCAAATTGAAACAATCTGCAAACTATGAGCCACTGAGAAATGAGACGTTTCTGGAAGCGCTGCACAGTTGACCACTCTAAATCAAATACTCCTGTTGCACAGTGACGCTTATTTGCATGGCTTTTTTCACGGCAGGACATGGTACTACAAGCTGTTATGCAGAGTTTGAACTTAACCACATGTATTGAGGTGTATTGTGAACAGAGCAGTAGATTATTAGCTATAATAGAAAGCTTCTTCAGACATGATTGTTCTTGAACTCAAACATGTGCTAAGTCAGTGGATTTAGCATAAAGAATTTGTTTATGAACCCTGTTTATATTTTTTTCTGCAAAAAAATAAAGAAATAAACGCAAGACCATCCACAGTTTCTGCAGCATAATACTGATTTTTATTTTTTGAATTTGGCCAGTCAGAGTGCAGGACCAAAAACATGTGACAGTGGGTGTGTTGTCTGCAAAAAGAGAAGTACTAATCAGTGACTGCACATTTTTTTCCGTCACATCACGACAATGAGATTCCATAGATTTAAATTAGCCGAGCAGAATCAGCAGTAGAATATTATCCAGATGAAGATGTTTCTCACAATCAGTTAAAGATGAAACGATTATTTATATACATTTTAAAAAGAAAAGGACCTAGAATCGAACCCTGTGGAACACCCTTAGTTAATGAAGGAGTAGTTTACTGACAGGTAATAAGGGAACTATGCACAAGTGTTTGGATTTTAGCATTGTCTCCATCCTTTTCCTCCATTCTCAGTTGTTCTTTCTGAGTCTTTAAAACCCTCTGTGTTTAATTCTGCTGCCTCTTTTTACCTGCATTTGTCTCTCTCTACCTCCCTTTCTCCACTCTCTGTGGTTTATATTTCTCCTTAATTCAGCAACTTTTCCAGGGGCCTCACTCATTTTCTCCCTGAAAGAATGTCATGTTATGTTTAGACTGCAGCTAATTTCAAACAAACAGTGTGGTGCTGAAGCATCGAGAAGAGCAAAATGACTGTGAGAGATTGATTGGGCTGAATTTTGGCAGTTGTGTCACTTCTCTTTTTATAACAAAGTTTTATACAGTAGCATGTAAACCTGGTGTAAAAAGAAAAAAAAAAGCACTCAGCACTGTGAAGGATGAGCTTTTTTTTCGATGATATCTTCGTTTTGTTTTAACAACATTAGTACTCCTTTTTGTCCATGACGCACTTGCTGATGGAAAGTCGGGCTTCCAGTATTTGTCTTTTTTAGAAAGGGAGTTTTATTTATCTTAAAGAATGTTTGTTATTTTAATTTTTTTGTGATAACAGGGCTTTGATACACTAAAATAAACTTCCCTTGACTTTCTTTTAGTGGTGGGTGCAGATTTTCTTGCAGCGTGGCTTTGCTGCTGCTGGCTGTATGCAGAGGAACCACTGAAAGCTGATCTCCAGACCTCCCTGCAGCTTCAGGGGAGATTGTCAGATGTGTACCCATCACTCAAAGCCCCTGGCTTGGCTGCGGGGATGGCAGCCTCTGCCCTGAACCTGAACGGAGTCATGAACAGGTATGGGATTTCTTAAACGTCTCATTTGCCTTTAATTGTTGAGAGACTACACAGATTTCCTGGAAAGTTTTCTCATGGGAAGTGCATACTTTAAACGTGTTTGGCCACTGCTGTAGCTGTTAAACCAGACCAACAAGATTTCTTTTTTATTTGT
The DNA here is from genome assembly GCA_015108495.1 of Heterochromis multidens. Classification (NCBI taxonomy): domain Eukaryota; kingdom Metazoa; phylum Chordata; class Actinopteri; order Cichliformes; family Cichlidae; genus Heterochromis; species Heterochromis multidens. The sequence goes on from VUQS01076290.1 coordinate 15,427, forward strand.
AATACATCAGAGAGCAATTAAAAACTCTCATGTCACACATACTTTACGGGCATACTGTCTATGAATTTCCTCCTTATTTCTTTTTATTTGAAATCTAGCCTTTGCTGATGTGTACTATTTTCTACATGAACCAAATTTGGTGTTAAAGGATTTTAATCAATTCATACTATAGGACAAATTATCTAAGTTACTAATATAATTATAACCTATTGCAGCATGTTAACATAAAAATAAATCCTCTCGTCTCGTCTCCTCTCAACAGTGGTAATCAGTTTCACACCCAGCCAGGCTCCTCTAGTACCAGTTCTCGAGGCCGAATCACCCCAGTTGCCCGACCTGTGCTGCCAGTTCCAGATCGGAGCACCTATTGCCAGTTACTTGGGAGTCCCAAGGTAGTCTATTCACCACATCCACCAAAATCTGAAGAGAGTATTCATGTATTTTACAAATTTTTCTAGTAGATTATTATCTACACTAAAGCACCAGAGCAATAGAAAAACACTTTGAGAGCTGATGTTAGTAAGATAGATAATTTTGATGTGCAACTTAACTTAGTTCACTGAAAATACACTAGCTTTTACCTTTATACTACAGTTGTAGTATTGTATGCTGTAATATTCAGAGTTCAGTAAAAGTCTCATTTTGAGGGAATACAAAAAAATTACAAAAATGAGAGTGAATTTTTAACTGCTTTTAGTCTGTAACTTGTATATATTATATTTACATCTCCTTTTAGTAAATCTCTAATCCCATCTTGTTATTTTTCCTTTAGACAAGCCCGCGTGGCTTGGGTCAAACCTTTATCTTCCCTTCTCCACCCTTGCGCTCACCTAGCCCCACACCTCGCGCTCGCTCCCCCTCGCCACGAAGCCCAGAGCTCCTAGGAGTCAATGTGGGCCAGCGGGTCCGACGCCTGAGCTCGCCTGGCGGTGAAGAGAGAGGGGACGGAGACAGCCACGAGGAGAGGGGAGGGGAGACGGGAGGAGGAGAGAGGCGAGAGGAGAGGAGACGTCAAGCACAGCTGCTGCAGATCCACAGAGAGCTGCAGAACGTTGAGGTGATCCCACATGTGTTTTTTAGTTGCGTCTATTCTGATTCTCAGTATTTTTTCTTATCTTTTTTTTAATACTTGCTACATCTACCCCTACTTCTGTCTGCATCCAAAAAATGTAGTTATGCAACAGGGCAATGGATTAAAACTGAAGGATTTCCTGGTTTAATTTGTTGGGGCAGTCATGCCAATGCGAGCAAGAGCTACTCTTGCACAGCTGTAGGTGATGATGCTCAAAAATGAAAGGTAAACCACGTGCGTTTTCAGCTGTTTCTTTGTTGTGTTTTTGTGATAGAAAAGTTATCTGCATGTCATTCAGTAAAACAGTTTCAGGATTATTATCAGTTCTTCCTGAAAAAAGCGGTTGCAAAACTTAGTGGGATTTACTAAAATAAAAACAGCTTTTAATGTAATGTTATCCATTTCTATTTGAAACTTGTATTATTCGTCATGCATAAACTTTTAAAGAATATAATCTCTCCAGTGATGAAGCTTGTGATTCGACTTGGCTTGTTTAGAGTTTGCTGTGCACTAATTAAACAAAAGAGGGAGCAAAATGGGATTTTTTTGTTTGATTTCAATACAGATTGAACAAAAGTACTTTTGTTGGTTTAAATTCATCTTGACGTTTATGCTCCCTTACCCTCTTTCTTCTTACTCTCCTTATTGTTACTGAGGGGAACGCCAGCATACTTTAGCACTGACTGTGAAACTGCAGTCACACACTGAAGTTGTAGCGTGCCAACAGCCCATTTTAGTCTGTTTAATGCCAGGCGGTGGAAAATTTTAGTGCCATGGGTCATTCCTTCTTCATTTTCCTAATATTGATGGTATCTTATGATAGCTTTTTTTGCCATTTTTTCTTCTCTCTTTATCGTTCTTATATCAACTAAGGCTCTGCTGATACCACTACACCTGTGAAATCCCAAACTTCTTAAACCAAATATTGAAAAAAAAATAGGGATCAAAGCATACTTCCCTGCAGTTAGACCAAGAAAATCAAACTGTAGCTGCAATATTCTCTCTGTGTCTTACAGGTAAGGGGAAAAGTTGGCATTTTTGAGGCCCACATTTCCGGGATCCGTGCCCAGGTACTTAATAGTGAGCTCCAGCGCAGCCCTCGGTCTCCCAGACGAGTGACTCAACAAACCCCTTCTCATCCCAGCAAAGGAAACACAGCTCTGGAACACCCAATGACCCACCCACAAGAAATTAATGTTCCCTCTGTTGTCCAAAATGGGAGAGAAAGGGATGAAGAAACAAAGGAAGGAGAAAGAAGAGAAGGAGGAAAGAGTGACGGTGAGAAGGACAGCAGCGCCACTAAAACAAATACAGAGAACAAGACACTGATTAAACAAAATGATTGCTATTCAGAAACAACAAAGCAAACACCCTGTTTAGACGGACTATTTGATAAAGTTTTCCTTGAGACATTTGACAAAGACAGAATGACAGACACCGAGAAAAAACAGGAAGAAGTTCTGAGAGACTTGGAGGTTGAAAGCAAACAAATGTTGGGAAATGAAAGGGAAAGGATGGATGAGAAAGAGGACCTGTTGTGTACTAAAATGCTGCTCCAGCCAGAAAGACACATGTTGGAGTTTAACCCCGAGATGTCTCAGGCACAAAGCAGTGAGAGCGCCCCTTGTTTGCTCGACATGACTGAGCTCACCTCCAACCACTCTTCCATCCCTGCCGTCATAGTAACTGACCACGGTTTGGAAAACCAGCCTCAAACTTCAGAAGGCCCCGTCTCAGATCAGGGGCGAAGCTGCTCCCCTAGTCCCAGTTCTAGCCCTGTTCCAAACTCCACTCGGTCTCTCAGGAAGCTGTCATCATCCTCTGCCTCCTCAGCCGGTTTCTCTTCTTCATGGGAGGAGTCGGAGGAGGATATTTCCAGTGATACGGAGAAAGGAGAACAGCTTCTCAACCCTGCATTCCTCAGTTCTCAGCAGAAAGCAGTAAGTAAATTCAAAATGTGAAAGCTGAGCTTGTTTGTCACTGTATCTACAACATGCTGGCGGTTCAGTGAACCTGATTTTAAATGGAAACTTTCACTAAAATTGTCACATGAAATCCACACAGGAAATGTCAGGGAGGGATTCTCTGGGAAAGTTAGGGGACATACAAGAATGTTTTTCCTCTTAAAGAACCAATTCAGTGGTTTTGCAATCAGTCCAGTAAATCCTTTACAGCCTACTTACTAACAGCCATATAACAATTAATGCAATTGGCGCCATCATTTTAATGACTTTTTCCAACCATTCAGGGGCTCACTGGTTTTGGTTATTTTAAGTACACTATGAAAATCAATTCAAAGAGACTTGAGTTTGCTCATCCTAGCTAATGCATCACAATGGAATAAAGTCTGAGTGTTAAAGTTGCTGAATGATCTGTGAGTCCTTCCTGGTGGTGACCTGAAGGTCTGACCACAGAGATTGTCTAGTCATGTAGCACTGCATACAGCTGGGATGTTATAAAAGACAAAAGGAAATAAAAAGACTTGTTTGGCATGTTGTAAGATGGTGTTGTAAATTTATGGAAGTTATTTTTCTGACCTCACAATAGAGTATGAGCTTAACTAGCACATAACCGCAGCATTCTTTCACATCAGTGTCTCATAGCTATTCCTGTTGGATGATCAAAGCTGGAAAGTCTGCACTTTACTCAGTAAACAAACGGCTATATATAGAGATATCAGTAAGTGAAACTTGTTGAAGAAAGGATGCTGTAGGATCCTGGTGGTGTAGTTGTAGCACACCAAACTATGCAACCCACAAAAGAAGGCTTTTGCTGACAAAATGTAGAAAAATTCATCATTTCCCCTAGGTTTCTTACTTTTTTTGAGGAGTAAATGGTTCGCGATGGTACATGCCCTGCACCCTTTGTAATGGCTCTTTTCTCTGACACCTTTTTTTTAAATGTGCTCTCATAGCGCAAATCATCTTTGAACTTTTCTTTTGAAATGAAGTTTGTTTTAAAACGTCTTGTGTGGTCAGCTTCACTGCCATCAGACTTACAGACGTTTGGAGTCGGTGCAGTTTTGGCTTCAGGCTAATTAAAACTTGTTGAGCAACATTTATTGTGGTCGGAGTTGACTAACAATTTCTGATTAGCTGGAGTGGTGCTTTCTTCTCTTCACCCTGTTTCGCCTCTGCTACTAAGCACCATGATTTGCTCCATGCCTCCCCTCTCTCACACACACACACACTGCAGAGGAGGAGAAACTATGAGAGAAACTAGCACAGCCGTTAAGGATTGCAGAATGCAGTAAAGACTCACGTATTGTGCGTTCACACAAATTAGGCAAATAACTATAAATAAAGGAAATACCTATTTTGCTTCTTTGGTCCCCCCCCCTTGACTTTTTTTAATCAGGTTAAGCACTGAATTTTAATGTGCGTGAATAAGAGAATATTAGGAAAGCAAAGGTTTTTGATAAAGGTTTTTGATAAATGACTGGCACTAATGAAACATGTACTGAGACAGTAGTTCAACATAGAAAATACCAAGTGAGCATTGTGGCAATGTTGCTGTTTTGACAGGTCTATCTAGTCTATTCACTCAGTATTCTATCAGTTGTGCTTGCTCATAGGGGGTCATGTCTATGTTGGGGTTTTCTCTCCTTTATTACCTTACAATATAAAGTGTCTTGATGCGACTCATGTTGTGATTTGGAGCTCCATCCATCCATTCTCTTCCGCTTATCCAATTCAGGATATCTGAATTGCGAGAGGCAGGGTACACCCTGGACAGGTCGCCAGTCTGTCGCAGGGCTAACACAGAGAGACAGACAACCATTCACGCTCACATTCACACCTGTGGGCAATTTAGAATCACCAATTAACCTAACCCCTTTAACTGCATGTCTTTGGACTGTGGGAGGAAGCTAGAGTACCCAGAGAGAACCCACGCAAACACAGGGAGAACATGCAAACTCCACACAGAAAGGCCCTGGCCAGATGGTGGAGTTGAACCCAGGACCTTCTTGCTGTGAGGCAACAGTGCTAACCACACAGTGCTGCCCGGTGCTATATAAATAAAATTGAATTGAATTGAATAAGATAGCAGACATGCAGTTCAGGTCGGGCCGGCCGAGAAGTGAACCCAGAACACGCTGATGATGGTATTTGTGGTCTTAACAACTTGTGTTTCACTGAGCTTTGTCTTCAGGCATCAACTTTAATTTGTCCAATAATTTCTCTTAAGAAAAAAATACAAGCAAGTAAAAATTATTAAAATAAATATACCTGTGTATAATGTGGATGCTTATATGTCAAAGTAAACATTGTAAGCATGCTACTTGTTTAATATTAGAATGTAAGCATCTTCAGCTGCTCTGCTGTGTAATTTCTTTTTCCTTTTTGTTTTTGTTTTTGTTTTTTTACTGGAAGTCCAACAGGTTACGAAACACTAAACCTAGCTGTTGAAGTGATGTTGTAACTTATCTTTTCCTGGAAAGAGTTTGTCTCGACGAGAGTCTCTGTTACCAATTGTCCTGAAAAATGATGGCTTATCAGTGTGCTTTTTCTCCAAATCTTTTTACAAGGCATGTAGTAAACAATCACAGCATACAGCAATCACCATTGGTTCCCACAGAATGATGTAATCACTACATTCACAATACAGTAACAAACAAACAAACAAAAAAAAGGAACATTGGATCAGGGTTAGTCATCAAAAGAAGAAGAAGAGCATCATCATTGCTGACTGTGCATTTGGCCTCACACAATAGGTAACTTTATTAGTAAGGTATTGTAGTGCAATTAAAATATGCGTGTATGAAAGCAAAGGGGCCCACGTGTGCTACCTTAAACTAGAAGCCTCTCATTGTGTGCCTCGTTTTGTGCGCTTCAATGTGCCTGTGCATGTTGCTCAGTGCTCCTGTGTCAAATTGGCCTGAGCTCCCTGCCTGAGTAATTTTTTGACATTCACGGTAACAAGGCTACCTCTGTGCCCCAACCTGTGTGTGGAGGTGTGTTTTTTTTTGTGTGTGTTGGGGGTTAATATGATTGTGCTTGCGTGTGTGTGTGAGAGGGAGAGAGAGAGACAGTTTGAGAGATAGGGACAAGGGAAAACTGGAGAATTTGCCAGTCACACACACTTAGGCTTTTCCTGCACTTGGATGCAGTTCAGAGAGGAGGCTGAGGCCTGTTTGGGTATGTAGTGTGTGTGTAGGTGGGTGGGCGGATGTGTTTTTATTTGTAGCCAGCAAAAGTTCACGAGGCCATCTCACTTCTGCTTTGAAACACGACTTAACGAAGGATTGTATAACTGATTTTAATGTTTCTTACACAGCGTGTCAGTCCCAAAGCTGGCTCTTTTTTAGTGATTAACGAGTGCTAAAAAATCTGTTTCTGGCTTTCAGAAAGATGTGCTCATATTAAGAAAGAAACAGCAACAGAAAAACTACTGAAATATTCATTGTATGGCCATATAACAGCATGAAATTGATGAGATGGTAGATTGACCAAAGATTTTCACTTGCAAATGGGTTCATTTTTCTTGCACATTTAATGAATGACCCCACCCTAAACCAATATCCTAGCTCTCCCGGCCGACTCACATTACAAACTATTTGTTTAAGTGAATTTGGCTGATGGATTTGAATAGTGTTTGTATTGCTCTTTGCATATTTCCCGGTCATTGTTTTTGGTTTTATCCAGACAGAGAAACAGACAGAAGCTCTTGCAGGCTCTTTATGGTGCAGATATGTCAAACATGTGGGTTACTCATGTTCTTGTCTGTAGCTTGTCACAGTTCCTGATCCGTATAGTTTTAAGGAAACCTGGTGTGCGTGTGCAAGAGGCAAACGTGCAGAAACACATAAAGCATGCTTGCTTGTGTGGGAGGTATGTAGGAGAGAGGAGAGGGAGAGAGAAGAGGAGTGATACTGTGAGAATAAGAAAGAAAGAAAAACAAAGTGAGCTCGACAGTAAAACTGGCAGAGAAACAGACCAGAAAAAGGGCACGAGAGGAAAAGTTGTACAGTGTGTACTGTATATTAGCCATGTTGTCTTCAGCTGACTTTAAGGGGAACATAATTCTTCTTCTTCTTCTCATGGCAATTTGGTGCAAGAATACACATTGTCTGGCATTTTCCAAGGGAAATGACACTGTACGGCTATTGTTTGGGGATGTTATTAATATCATAAAAGATCTGAAGACCTACCAGGAAATTCACAGATGTCAAGTGTAGCACCAGCACTACTATATATACACAAAAAAAAGTGCAGGATAAAGGAAAATTTCATGTGCACTTGGTAAAAAATGAATGTTTGTGTGTGAGACAAGTGCTCTCCTTGAATAGATAAACCCCAGATAAAGTTTATGCTCTGTATTCAAATGTAGCTGGATTTATTTTCTTTACCACTGAATTCACCTATGTTTTAATTAATGCATGCTTCTGCTTTGTTGTGGCTGTTAGCTTTAGGATTATAAGAAGTCATTTTTAGGAGAGTCCACGCTTGAGTGGTAGGGGTTGGAATCTGAACAGAGCCATATATAGACACTGTTTGGCTGATCTTTTGACTGGTGGGCATCTCTCCAAGGTTAGAAGACACACTGTAGGCGCTGCCAGCATTATCATAGCTTTACTTAACTTCTAACAAAAGGACACCTGCCATAGATTGGCATCAGCACCTTTTTCTTTCTGTAAGATTTCAGTTGAGTTCTGCGGAATAAAAAAAATGAAGCCAGCAGCACTGCTGTGTCTTACTTCAGGTGACAGTCGTTTGTTTTCTTCTCTGTAAAAATATCATCCACATCAGAGTAGTTTAAAGCTAAACAGATACAGATGGATCTTGATAGGCTTGCATGTAAATGCAAACTCAAAACAGCAGTTTGGTTAAATAACATTAAAGTGAAAATGTGTGTATCAGTAAGAATCATGGCATAGATTTCGATCATAATGCTAACGATCATAATGCTCGACTTTTTGAAAACATCAACTTACTGTTGTAGTTCAGTCACCTTTTTTTTTTGTTTAAAAGTTACATCTGCAGAAAAATAATACCCCGCTATTTTTGGCAATAGTTAAAGATTTACATTGTTTATCAATCATTAACCTTTTGAATGTTCCTACTTCTAAAAGTTAAGATTTCCAGCCATCCTCTCTTTGATATCACAATAAAATTAGACCAATAAGAAAAAGAGTTTGGACAGGACCTTTTATATACTCTTTTGTTTGTCTTTTCTTAAATGAAAAGCATATTCATTGTTAGTTGAGCCCCAAAAACATTTAACACTTCACAGCTTCAAATTGCCGGTTATTCTGAGAGTATGATGGCAGATAAACTATGCAGCATGTTGCCATGTTTACTGTTACTTTAAAGTTTAAAAGTTTGGGGTTTTTTTGTTATTCGCAACTATATTTAAAAGTTGGATTTCGCAAAATTACCTTTGAACATAGGAAAATACCAGTCTGTGCTGTTTGCTGAGACACACACTTGTCCAAAAAAAATATTTAAACGAGTTAAAATTTGTTTTTTGTTTGTTTGTTTTTATAAAACATAGAACTCCTGTTAAACTTAATAGGAGTTTTATGTTTGTTAAAGCTGTAGAGAACACTCCAGCTTCAGCTTCTGTAAAGCCTGATGTAAATGGAGCACAAGCTACAGTGGAACGGAAGTGGGGCAGGACTTATGAAAGTCACACTTTATATGATGCAGACAGTGTGTTGTCACTTATGGTGGATATGTACTCTATGTAAAGCTCTGGATGCATCATATTTCAGCCCACAATCTTCAATTGCTGAAAAGGTGTACCTATTAAATAAACAGGTCAATTATGTAAACCGACGTGTCTTTTGGAATGAAGACTACGCCCATACTGCTGTATCTGTAAACTGTAAAAAACACACACACACATATGCACAGATGCTATAATTGACACACCCTCTGTACACACCACTATGCCAATTTTTTTTGGTTGATACTAGTTGAACATAATTTTCGTACAACACTGTGCACTTTTTTTTCACAACCTTACTTTAACTTAATTTTAACTTGATGCTTTGAAGTGCTGTCACACTCTGACTTGAACATTAATCTTCACCATGCCGGGTTTATCCCAAGTTAATCCAACCGTGAATCTAACCTCACTCCCAAAACCAAAAACACTTTTTTTATGTGGTGGACTGCACTGAAAGAAAATTAATTTCTCTGTCCACAACTGTAAGTCAGTTTGATCGGCACGCACACATACTGAGCCACACACACACACACACACACACACACACACATACACACACACACAGTGTTTGTACTGCAGTGGAAAATCTTCACTACCACGGCGGCAAGTTTCCTAGCAACCTTGTGACGTCAAACCGAGTTTCCCTCTCACAGCTGTACACAGTGTGTTTGTGTGTGTGTGTTTGTATGTGTGTGTGTGTGTGTGTGTGTGTGTGTGTGTGTGTGTGTATGTGTTTGACAGAGTCTGTAAGTTTAGTGTGTGCTACAGAATGCGTGCTTGGTTAACTCTGAGAGGGGAAACACCGGTCAATTCTTTATTTGGAGCTTTTTGTGTGAGTGAAAGAGCATGCATGTGCAGACTTGATTTGCTCCAGGCATGGAGGAGAGGTCAGACTGCTGTTACCAATGCTGACATTTGGGCTCAAAGAGTTATTGTCAGCTTTGGATCCAGCACACTGGGGAACCCCTGCTGGTTGTGACACATGATTAGAAAAAGGGATGTAGAGCACACCTCATACAGGAGTATTTGTAGATTTGATACTTGCATACTAACCACGTTTTCATAAGCGAACTGAGAATCCCCCCCCCCAAAAAAAAAAAACAAAAAACATTTTGAGGTGTTTCGGAGTGAGGCCTAGATCTGAAGTCAGATATACTCTTTAATGTTCCATATTGACCTCAATTTGGAAATAAGTCTCCTTATGTGACTGCAGCACAACTGAACAACATCAAGCCTTTTTTTTTTCCTTTTAGGTGTCCCTTTTTCTCGCCTTTGTCTCACTGTCAGTTTTGCAAAGCTGTTGTTCCACTGGCCAGCCTCAGTTGCTAAGATATTTATCATGCACTCTCCAAGCATGTTGTTTTGCCTGCATCACACGACTTGCAGTTTAATTTTGTGAGTGTGATTGTGATGTGTGTGTCTGTGTGTGTGTGTGTGTGTGTGTGTGTACCTCTAAAGTTTGCAGACTCAGACAGCTACAGTGTTTGTATCTGCAAGGGGACCTTGTGGTGAGCGATATCAGGCTTGTTATTTCCTCAGTGCCTCTCCGTTGAAAACATCAGCATGCATCAGTGTTTCCCCTGCTTCTTCACATTACACATTTGTAACCCAGAGTCACCCTTTGCCCCCAAGGCTTTTTTTTAACCATTCTACACCCTTCTTTCAGTACTCCCTATATGCAAATGAGTTCTATCTATATCTGGTTGCCTTATGTAACCTTAGTTCTCCCGATCAACACGAAAATATCAAATTTCCTCATCTGTGCATATAGTTTGTGACAAAAATCATTTTAATACTGCATGCAATAATTTTCCAGTAGTAGCATGTATAAGAGTAACTTGTCAAATGCAAATTTTGCACGAGAACATATCTGCATGTATGTGTTGAAAAACATGATGCACATTTTCTAGGCATGGTAATCAAGAGGCCAATAAAACGTCTCTGCTTGTTCTGTTGTTTACAGAGGGCAAGGCCATTTTTTTCTGCCTTTTTGTTTGTAGTCAGCGGCGGATGTGGAAAATACTGTCGCTGAGGCAAGCGGCAACCCCCCCACTTCCTGTCTGCAAGAAGTTCCTTCGCTTACCATTTCCCCTCTCTCTCTCTCGCTCTCTCTTTCTGTCTCTCTCAATGGAAACTTCACTAGTTCTCCCTCTCTCCCCTTGTCATCCAGTTGGTCTGGGGATAGGAGATAGGAGAGACGGAGAGAACAAGCTAGAAGAAGATGAGAGAAGGCAGAAGTTGACTCTGAGGGAAGTTTTGAGCAGAGAGGATAACATTTGGCAAGCTGCACGTGCCTTCATTTTCCTTATTTTATTTAAATGCAAACTTTAACAAATTAAATGCAAACATAAGTACTTTCTCAAACAACCAGAGGCAAGCATGGGAACACTTGGATCCTCATAGCAAACCCATAGAATCAGTTCAATAACACGGATGTAACAATGTGCACAATTTGTTTCAGTTTATTGCACCTCATGCTTTGAGTATAGCATATGTAAATTTAACAGCTATAGCTAACTAAAGAAATGATTTAACATCAACAAACTGCTTATAAAACATAAGTGGTGATGTGGGTGGAACGTAGTGGGAGATGTTTCTTCTGTACCAATAATCCTTAATCATTTTAAGAATACAATTAAACTGTTGTGATAACACAAGAGATCAGCTCGAGTTTCCCTTCAGAGCTCCTGTTTTTATTTTATTTTTAGTGGGAACTTTGCCTTTATAATGATGCATGTCCACAGAATCCAACATTTCTAGACTTCCCATCACCAATTAGTTTGCGGAGCCAGCCGTGCAACGCATTCTGGTAAAGCGGCAAAGTGTTCAGTTGCTGTAGTCCTTGTTTCCATAAAGTTAAGATCTCTGGAAACTCCCGAGCAGCTTTTAAACTGACCGTTGTACATTTAAAGCAAAAAGATATTCAGCAGCTGTTTTTAGAAACACGTTTTGCTGAAGTATTTTCATAAAAGAGGAGAGCAGACAGCTCATGCAAGGCATTCGTCCAGGTTTTAGGATACAGAGAGTAACTGATAATCATCTGTCTAGTGGCTTGCCCAACAAGCATCCAGTGCTAGGAAATGGGGTGATCCCTCCCATGAAAACACACCCCTGTGGATGCTTATCTTTAGACAGTGACAGTGGATTAAGAAAGTATGTAGGGAAAGAGAGCACAGGGGAACAACATGCAGTAACATCTACCGATGAACTTTTAACAAACGTTTAATTTAACTTTAATAACTTTCAAGACATGTCCACTCGTTACACTTAAGTAAAACCATTGTAGTAACCAATATTACTAATTAAACATTACTAAATATATTATGTTAAACACAGGTGGCAGTTAAAAATTAGGTAGTGCAGGTAGAATTCACCCACTTTTGATGTGCATGTGTTTTTAACAAACTGCAAAACCTGTTTTTTACAGAAGCCAGACATTTACTTTGAGAAGCATGCCTTTCCTGAAGGATTCATGCATTTCTTGTAGTTGGTGTCTGATGACTGACAATTTGCACAGCATAAAACAATGTATGGAAAAACACACACATACAAAACAAACAAAAAAAAAAACAGAGACACTGACAGCACCAAATAAATGCTTCATGTGTTGATAGATCTTACACAGTTGTCGTCTGTCAAAAGTGGTCGTCATAGTGTATAAAAAAATGAAGCTGTAAAGTAGGTAGGACAGTTTGCAGACACAACCAGGTTTGCTATAAATAAATATGTAAATAAGTGCTGAAGCAATTAGTCTGAAACAAATTAATTACCAACGATGAAGATAATCAACCATGTAAATGATCTGTCCTGGAAAAAAATGGCAAACATCTGTGTGTTATGTTTTAATTTATCAGGAAAATCAGGAAATTTTCAGGGATTTTATAAACTAAACGGTCAACTGATTAATTAAAAATATAATAGTTTTTTTAAAATAACTGTTTCGCAATGGCTTATAAAAGGAGGTATTCATCTGCCAGCTGGTAAATGATTGTTTCAGAAGCTAATTGTACACAGACGGTATCCAGATTTATTTACATGCTCATGACTTGTTTTTACTAGCCATGTAAAATTCAAATGTGACACTCTGCTGCACCCAATAGTGCTGAGTTACAGGATGAAGGTGCATTGCAGTAGCTTCAGCAGCTCAGCACAGAGTGTGTGGGAGCTGCTGTTGAGGATGTTTCCTTTAGTTTATTTTAGCCCTTGTTGCAGCTTCTGTCACAATCTTTCTTTTTCTCATCCTCAAGACAAGCATAGAGGTTTGGGCAATGATGCATTCACACATATGTAACAAATAAAAGTAGATAAACACCAATGCACAGCTTTTGTTTTGCTCTTCCACAAAATCTCTCCATGTTTCTGGGACTTGCTTCCAATCACGCACACTCTGTCTGTGCCTTTGCAACCTTTGTGGATATTTGCATGTCCAGATTATGTTTGTCCTCTGTTTTGCCAAACAAATGATCTACAAGTGTTTATCCCCACACACACTCAGACACACACATGTACATCTTGTGGGGGCACGGGTGGAACGAGGAGTATGCAAGCTTGAGGTGCTTGGTTTTTCAGCACAGAGACCAGGTTTGGGCGTGTTGCGGGAGAGCCGGACGGATAATCGGGTCCCGTCAGTTTTTCCAGCTGAGTGACACATGATTGGTCATGATGTGGTCTACATGGCTGTATTCAGTGTGGAGTGTTATTGTGTCAGTTGGAGCTATCTTTATTATTACCATCATCCACCGCCGCAACAACCGGCATCAGGTACTCTCACATATACAGCCACTTTTATTTTAGGCAAGACTAGCCGCAGAACGCTCTTATAGCTGGATTTAGTTCATGTTTAGTGCTGCTTGACAGTTCTACTCCACTTTTAGACTTTATTGAGCAATAATATACCTGCAGTATCACTGTGATAGATGAAGGCTGAAGTTTTTCAGTTATACAGACCTCTCTTCTCCCTCTCCTCTCCTCTGATGATATTTAAATGTCTATAGCTCGTAAATCTGCGCACGGTGACCATGTCTGTTATTACTCACACTTGAGTTGGTCCAGACTTTCTCTTTCTCTTTCTCGCTCTCTCTTGCCCTCTACAGCTCCCGCACACCAGCTGTCAGTGGGCAACATGGTAGAAAGATGTCAGGGAAAGTGCAGACCCTCGCTACTTATCAAACTGTAGCCCGACACTGCTGCTCTCTCGTTAACTGGCTAAAGATGGTGGGAAAAAAAGAAGAAGGGGAATAACATTCTGTTCTGCTTTTAACTGGTGGTCTACAAAGTGCAGACCACCAGGTTTGTTCCTGATTATTAATGTTCTTTTTAAGCCATTTTCCTATAGAAAGTTGACAGTCTAGTCATACCTACATATACTGACACATGGAGATTTCTGTTCGATGTCACCTTTAGGCTGCCATCGTCTTGCTTTGAATTATATTGAGGCTTTCCATTTTTCCTCAAATTGCAGAGAAAGCTGAGTCATAACACACTCATTTCCACCCAGTAAATCATTTCAGTTTGCTTCTAAAATGGCTAAACGTTGCCACCAAACTTTCTGTTTCAAAAAGACTCATAGTGCTGATGATGACTCAAGCCTTGCTGCTCTTTGAGAACCATTTCAGCTGACCTGCACACATGTGAATGTGTAAGTGTGTTACTTTTAGTGGGAGTGAGGTTATTTCTTTTTCTTGATCCTCCACTGGTGCAGAGCAAAAACCCCTCATGTGACTCGTCACTGCCTCAGACAATGAGACGGGGAGAGAGGGAGAAAGTGTGTGTGCCTGGCGGTGTGTGTGTGCCTGGCGGTGTGTGTGTGCGTTCGTGTATCTCACCATAGATAGTCATGCTATCAGCTGATGAATTTTCATCGGGTCCAGATTATGTGACATGTGGTTATATATCTCCTTCTATGGTCCTCTTCTCTCTTATCTTATCCTTCTCCTTCCTTCTCTTCTTGCCTCTCTCTTTTTCTCCTCTCAAGTTATTTGTTGACAAAAGATTATTTCTCCTGGTGTTCGCAGACCAGCTTGAACTCTCTTGTGTGAGAGAGCGCATTTTTAACACTGGAATATTTTCTACATTTTTGTGTTAATGCTTTAAACAAAGCATCTTATCAGAGATGATTATTTATTTGAGAATAGGCTGTTTCTTCTGTGTTTGAAAAGATGCCATAAAAACCTTTGGATTTTTCTTATTTTCACTTCTACTGCGTCTCCCTGTTACTCTCTCAGTTTGGTACAGCCAAGCATTGTTCAAACCCACAGAACAAGACGTGGAATTTTTCCATGTGATGTAATGCTGCAGGCATAAAAGATTGTACTCAGTGAGAGTTTGACTTGCTGTCATTTCAGTGAGGTGCAACGTGCCCATGCACAAGTTTAGCACATCCACTTGACCATAACAGGACAGTTATGGAGAATATGCTCAAATAGATTTGATGGGGTTTAGTTAAGAATGACATTTAAAGTGACAGTAATCTGTGGTTCATTTATTCTGTTTTTTTTTAAGTTTTTTTTGTAATTTGCCCTGTTTGGCCTCAACACTGCTCATTGACATATTTCTACAGCCGGTTCTTCTACCTAAATATTATTACAATTGTTGAAAGGAAGGCTCTTTTATCATAAAGGTCAAGAGCTAGAGAAAGGGAAAGATGGATATGAATCAGAGAAAAAATATTTATGTTGAAAAAGCTGTATGTGTGTGTCAGAGACCGAATGCCTCAATTTGTGAATGAGTGTCCTTGTGTGTGTGTGTGTGTGTGTGTGTGTGTGTGTGTGTGTGTGTGTGTGTGTGGCAGGAGTCCCGCGGGGCATCAGGGGAGGCCAGCCAGCACACCAGACTGGCATGAGTCAATCAGGCCTCCC
>VUQS01076295.1:0-14152 GCA_015108495.1 Heterochromis multidens
GGAGAAGAGGGTTGCATTGACAATCCAACACAATGGGCAGCACATTGAACACATTTTATAAGTGGTCAGAAACTTGTAAATAACTCATGAAAGAATAAAGTTACGTTGAAACCAAGCACACCATTGTTTTTCTTGTGACATTACCAATAAGTTTGATGTGTCACATGGCCCTCTTCCTATTGAAAAAGAAAAAAAAAACAAAAGTTGTATCCAAGATGGCCACTTCTAAATGGTCACCACCCATCTTGGGGAGTTTGCCCCCTCACATATACTAATGTGCCACAAACAGGACTTTAATATCACCAACCATTCCCATGTTATTACGGTGTATCCATATAAATGGCCCACCCTGTAGATCGAGCTACCCTACATTTCTTTATATTTTGCTAGGCAAATGGGAAATAGGTGCAGTAATTTTTTGAAACATGTAAACACATACATGGAAATACAGTATATAAGGCAAAAACAGAGATTGTAGAATTCTTTTCAGTGGGAGAAACGTTTCATCACTCATCCAAGTGACATGTGTGCATGTGTGTGTGTGTGTGAGAATACGCACCAGCTATTCATAACTGTCTCTGTCACATAAACAAATAGCAGAACATCTGAGCACAACTCAGACTATGCACACATGTGTGTATATAACAGTTCTGATTAATATTAATAATAATAGTAATTGAAATAAATTTTAAAAAACTCATTCAGGTGTAACTAATTACCATCTGGTTCTATGGTAAGGTGGCTTACACCTGCAGTCAGTAGTCCACCTGCAAGTAAACCATTTTTATTATGAGTGGCAAAAGTGCCTCAATTTCAATACAAAGAGACAGGCTGCAATGCTTTTGGTCATTCAATATAGTTTATGTCTTTCACCAGAGGTGGCAAAAGTAAGCATTCTTGATTTAAGTAGAAGTACAGATACTTATGTTAAAAAAATACTTTGGTAAAAGTTGAAGCACTGAATCAAGTCCTGTACTCAAATAAAAGTGAACATTGTGCTATATTAATATAACAATAAAATAATATTAGTACATGAGAATACAAATTGTATTCTAATCTAAATTCTAATTCTAATGAATGTACTCAGCTTGAATCTGTTATGTAGTACACAAACAATGAAAGAGAATAAAAAATAGCTCTATTTTCTGTTGCTAGAGGGTGACTTTGCCTCCACACCTAAACATAAAAATGAGTACAGTCAGGGGTTAAAGTCTGATTCAGCAGGTGGGGGAACCCTAACCACTGTGCACCAGTCAACACAGTGTTTACTGTAAATTCACTACAGTATTGCAAATTAACTTGTTTATCCTGAACTAAACTGCCGAGTATTTTCATGCAACCTTTAAATAATACAAAGTTAGTATACCTCAGTTTGTTTTGCGGGATGATTCACAATATAAAAAAACATAATTTATCCAATATGGGATTAGAAAATGATATTAAATGTAATCTTTAAATTTCCAGTTTATCAAATGCCACTGAGCAGTCCTTACCTTTTAATATAACCTCTCTTCTTCCTCTCCTGTGCTGTATTTCTTACATCTTTTTCCATCTCTGAGCGAAGTTATTTCACACTCATTTCTCTCCCTGGCATATACAGCAGCTGTACATTTATCTAGCAGACACATTGTGTGACAAACTGCACACAGTTTATGTGTTTACTGCATTTGAAATTACCTGCCACAACACATTACTCCCTTTATGCTCGCTCCTCTTCAGTAGCACTAGCTAAAGGCTGAGAAGTTTAGATGTAAGATTTGTTGCAAAATGACTTGTACCTTGTTTAAGATCTTAAGTTTGTTATTGCCACCCATGTTAAGTTATACACACACTGGCCACTTTGCTAGTGACACCTTGCTAGTACCGGGTTGGACTCCTTTTTGTGCTTTAGTTGCAGCAGAAATCGGGACTCATGAGACCAGGCACCATTTTTCCAACCCTCTCCTGTCCAGTTTTGGAGAGCTTGTGCAAATTGTAGCCTCAGATTCCTGTTCTGAGCTGACAGGAGGGGCATCCAGTGTGGTATTCTGCTGTAACAGCCCATCTGCTTCAAGGTTTGATGTGTTTTGTGTTCAGAGATGCTCTTATGTGGCCCTCAGACTCTGGAACTCTCTCCCTCTGAGCTTAAGATCTATGGACTCAGTGGTCTCTTTCAAAAAACAGCTAAAGACTCATCTTTTTAGATGCAGTCTGGCCATTCTCCTCTGACCTCTGACATCAACAAAGCATTTTGCAGTGAACTGCTGCTCACTGGATATTTTCTCCTTTTTGGATCTCTGTAAACCCTAGAGATGGTTTTGTGGGAAAATCCCAGTAGATCAGCAGTTTCTAAAATACTCAGACCAGCCTGCCAGGCACTAACTGCCATGTTCAAAGTCACTTAAATCACCTTTCTTCCCCATTCTGATGCTCAGTTTGAACGTCAGCAGTTCATCTTGACCATGTCTACATGCCTATATGCATTGAGTTGCAGTCACATGACTCGCTGATTGGATATTTGCATTAATGAGCATCTGAAAAGGTGTACCTAACAAAATGGCTGGTGAGTGTAATTCCGTATCAAGCAAATAATGCTAAAGACAAACAAGTAAAAAAGCTGTCAAACCAAGAATGTCCTGCAGCTCCTTGTTGTCAACAGTGATGACACTGGCTGTAAACAGCCGTGGAGGGCTAAAGCCCACTTCTTCAGCCAATTGCAGGAGATCCTTCCACCAAAGTGCTCCAGCAAGACACTCACCTACAAAGATAACCCAGATGGTGATATTCTGGCAGGTGCCTGTCAATTTATGGCAACAGGATATTAATCAGACGCACCCCATAACACTTTGTGATTTTTAATTTCCTCTGTTAGTCTTCCACTGCTGTAAATGTCACTGAAGTAGAGCTCACCACCATCCTATTGAGGAAAAGTGGGAAAGTATATGCAAACGTATAAATATAAATTACTTTGCTCTAATAGTTTTATGATTCAAGATTTATTAGCAATATTGAAAGTGAAAAGCAGTGTACCTTAAGTACTTTGTAAGCTTCAGCCAGTACCAGTCTCTTGTCTGGAGATAAATTCACCACACAGTTGGAACTAAGCAAAAGCAGAAAATGTTCAAAACTGTTATTCCATGATTACATATTGTTAAAACTGCAAACAAAGAAGGATCACAAAGATATCTTACATGATGATATCAAATGAGTAATTTTCCAGGCCTGCCTCAGTTAAGGCCTCAATGTAGCCCTGGACAAAATTGACATTTGGATTCTTGTAACCAAACTCTTTCATGTGATGGTCCACATATGTCCTGGCCAACTCAAGCTAGAAGAAAAAATATAGCATGTTGAGTCTCCATTTGTTGAGTTCCCCTTTAATTTTTAACAGCCACATAACGCTATTAGTCAGAAGTCCAAAAATCTTTGGTTGTATTTACGCCGTACATAAATATAGAGCAGAGTTGAAAAAAAAAGTTGAAATTTTTGCTTACAAACTTTTACCAGCCTTCAATAAAGCTTTGGAGATATTTTGAGCTCAATTCAATATCATTTAAACATCAATTGAGATGTACTGATTAATCATAAGACCAAAACAGTGGTGCTGATGTTCAATACCTGGCCATCAGTCATGTCAATACCAGTGACATGGCCCTTCTCACCCACAAGCTGACTCAACATATAGCAGTCCCTCCCACTTCCACTCCCTAAGTCTAGTATGCTGCAGCCCTCTAAGCACTCTGGCACAACCAAACCACAGCCATAGTACCTGTGGGAGACACAAACATATCAGGATCAGTGATTTTGAAGTGTGGATACAAGAACAGAGAGGTCAACAATAGCCCACTAACCTAGCAGTGATTTCAGGGTGTACTTTCTTCAGTGCCTGGTGAATGAAGGCAGGGGTGGGCTGGACTGGAGCCACACAGGCATTGGTCTTTAGATCTGAGGCTTGCTTCAGCCTCTTGCCATAATAATCCTGTTTCGACAAAGAAATCCTGGTAATAGTAGCTCCTCATTATAAAGCAGATTTGTATAATTCACCAAAGGGCAGTTAAGCAAAGTTACAGGTCTAATAACAGGTCACTAAAAAGAAAACCCTTTGTGTATTTACCAATTACAGAAAGTTCACATCACACCATTTTGTTTTTAAATAAAAAGTTAACTGCTGAAACATTTTTGCTTTACAGATATTGCAATGTCTTCACTTGTGAGGGTGCTCAAAGGATAGTCTGTAAAAAAAAAAAAAGTATTTGCATTACACAGGGGTTTATAAAAGACAACATTTCTTATTGTCTTAGACTCTAGAGGCTGCACTGGAAACTGACCGTACAAGCTATAAAACACAACTGGTGGACAGACATGAGTTAACTATGGTTAAAATTTAAAATTTCATTTATGGGTTTTTTTAATCATTTTGTATCATTTATGTTGTAATTTGGTAGCATTGCAGGTCATATTTTCCTTAGAACTAGTTAGTTGACCGGTGTCTCTGTTATTTACACTGTAATTTACAGTTTTAAGTGGGGCAAGTAAAAATGTCACGTTTTGCTTTCAAATCTCAGTCTCAAAATAAGTAAACTTATCCTTATTCCCAGCAATAGTAACCAACTAAAACTAGTACTGATTACATTTGTAAACTTAAAATAGCCAGTAGCTTAAAAAAATAAATATGGTGAAAAGACACTAAACAGACTGGCAACCTGTCCAGGGTGTACCCTATGGCAGCTGGGATAGGCTCCACCCACCCCCTCCTGTCTGATTCTCCCAGCTGACCAATCCTGCTATTGACTGATGTTTTACCACCAGTATAGACAAAATCAATGTATACAGAAGCAGACTAAACAGTAGTATGGAAGTATGGAAATGTAGAAATAATCAATACATACATTTAAGAATGTATCTTTTACATTTACGAATGAACTGAGTATTTTGTTTTTATTTAAATTTTCATTTTTTAATATTTCTTTCATTTTTATGTGTATTTTCTTTTCGTTATTTATAGACTATTTATTTTTATTTATAGCCATTCATTCATCAGGGGGGCAGGTCCTGTTTAATTCTGTTTTAACAGTAATAGTATAAAAATACCGCAAATAGGCTAACAAGTCTGTCATAAGCAGTATCACTAGTGACTAGCGTTACTTTACCTTCACATCCACATGAATGGCGCTATCAGAGAATCCTTTTGCACACGTACTTAAAAAAAAACAAAAACAAAAAAAAAACATATTAGTTATAGATTAACTAGCTGATTATTTCTCCTAATGCACGTTACTAAGTTACCTCACACTACTAAGTCACTGCTGGTTGTCTGCTGACTTAGACTTATGTAGCTATAGTTACAACTAATGTAACATTACAAGATTACAAGTTAATTTAGTCGTTAACTTGATACTATGTAACTACTGTTCCTTTAAAATAACCGTGTAAGTCTCATAACAATGTTAAAGGTGAAGGTTCAACCTGACACACGTCACTCGCTCAATTTATAACATTTATAACTTGAAAATGAGATAACGTACGAGGATTAGGTTGTTCTTACCTCTTTTCAGGGTTCATAGTTACATGTACTTTCCAATGTGCTCTCAAGCTTCCATACTTTTCCTTACTTTTAACGAACACTGTGCGTTTCACTTCCTGTTTAACAGCACGCCCTCTACCTACCTCACAGCCTGAAATCACAACACAACAATGTGAAAAATCCAGACGTTTAATATACGCAGGGCTTTAGATTTCAAGGAGGACGCAGGGGAGCCTGTGTGTGTGTGTGTGTATATATATATATATATAAAAAAAACAGTTCTGATTAATATTAATAATAATTGAAATAAATAAAAAAAACTAATTCAGGTGTAACTAATTACCACCTGGTTCTATGGTAAGGTGGCTTACACCTGCAGTCAGTAGTCCACCTGCAAGTAAACCATTTTTATTATGAGTGGCAAAAGTGCCACGATTTCAAATTGGAAGATGTTTGGTACCAGCATAGCCTGTCTGAATTAGTGAGGCTACCAAAAGACAAAACTCAAGTTCTGATGAAGTTAGACAATCTTATGGGAAAGCAGTAAGGAGCGCTTATGATACTGTGCAATATCACGCAATATCACAAATTTATGTGTATGGGATTTTAGTTAGACTGACCCTGTCCAGGGTGTACCCCGCCTCTCGCCCTATGACAGCTGGGACAGGCTCCAGCGCCCCCAGTTACCGATTAGCAGTGATGAGGCACTTGTTAGGATAGTTGACCTCTGCAATAAAAATTAAAAATCACTCACTCAAAAGAACCACACCCAAATTAAGTCACAGACAAAATTATCAACTTCAATTAAGCATTTTTATTGAACATACATCCATCTTAGTTGTCATAATAAATGGCTTATGTCAAAGAATGTGCAAAACCACACACACTTATGAAGAAAGAAAAATGTCTTTGGCGAGATGCCCCTGATCTTGTTAACAAATTACCTACTGTACTGTTAGTCAAATGTACCCTTCACACGACTTCATTTTAAGTCTCAAAAGAAGTTAAATCTTTCGTCAACAGAAAAAAGTTAATACCCATAATGAGAAAAAAGAATCTGACCGTAACAATAAAGCTAATGATTTCATAAAAATTATTAAAGCAACTATTTGGTTCATGAACATGTTACAGAATATCGTACACGATTTGCAATATAAAGTGGTTTTTAAATTTCATACAGTTCCGTTAATTTTTAAAAGAATCAGACAATATGAAAAAGAGCTCATCTTTTGACTACATGTACCACAATTACACAATAACATCTTCTAGTTCGCAGAAAGCATTAACAGATAAAGCACTTTTGAGTGTGTTCAGGCTTTGATGGGCAAAAGTCATTCAGCTTAACTGTTTATGCAGAAAGTTACTTTCATTTGTGCTGGAAATTCTGGGAAACAATCTTCTCCTAGATCTCTAAAACTAACAGATGAAACATTTGTGCTTTTCAGAGATTGCAATTTGTACATCTCTGCAGGTGCTCCAAGCAAATATATGTGCATGACACAATGGTTTAGTCTCATCAGTTGCAGCTACTTTAGGAGAGAAGACACCTAAATGAATTTCCTTTTCTTTGTGAAGGTTTCATAAGGCATCTTTTATTGATTTATTTTTAATATTTATCAATGGCAAATTCATCACTAGTGAACATCTGCAGTAGCCAGATCCTGGAAGATTTTGATTAGAGGGATAGGTTGTCAACATTCAAACTCTTAAAATTATTCTTCAAAAGATGCATTTATGAAACTGCCAACTTTTTTTTTTCCCTCTACCATGTGATCTTTGTTTTGTAACAGCAGTGCAGCATTATACATATTGGTTCTAAGATATACATGTTATCACATGCTCTACCATAATAGTCTCATAAAGATCCTGTTGTGCAACCTCATTTGTAATAGATATTCAGATATTAATAATGGCCAGTGACCATTATTTTTTTTTCATTAGCTTATTTGTTTCTAATAAGAAACTAATAAGTTTATCTCTACTCTGCCTACTAATCCTTTTGTTTTTTTTACTGCTTATTCAACTATGGTCAGAGTGACTGGAGCCTGTCCCAGCAGACAGACAGTATCCACCCTGGACAGGTCTCCTGCCATTCAAACTCACACTTATGGCCAGTTCAGAAATGCCAATTTATCTAAGATGGAAACTGGAGCACCATGAAGAAAACCACACAAGTTCAGAAAGAACATGCAAACAGAGAAAGGCAGGTTCGACCTGCTCTGTTGGGTTAAATACTTATGTTAAAAGTCATTTGTGTGCAAACTGTTTGCGTCACAACCATAGCCTTTATTAAATCTTCGTTTTTATACAAACTTTTATATGGGATGAATGTCTAAATAAAGAAAACATATATACATTAAAGTAACTTTCTTAGAAGGAACATTTCCTTTCTTGGATTGGACAATACAAATGTAGATGATTGGAAGTATAAACCGTGGTTAAAATAAAAAACAAAAAAAACAACTAAAACTTGTCCAGTTGACTAAAATTAGCCTTCATGTGCCCTTCAAGGAGACATTATAAATGTTTCATGTATGACTAGCAAAGCTGAAGAACGGTAAAACTGTGGTAATATGAAAATTCAATACAAACAGTGTTAATGGTTATGATTTTTTTTTGTAACTATAAAGCTGGTGAAGGTGGTAATCCATCAAAGTGACTGACACCAAAATTTGAGGTCTGACGTTGCCCATCCCACATGTAATCTCTAAGAAGCTTAACATTCGGTTCTTGGTTTTTTTGGTACCTGCTTTCTCCGTGTCTCAACTTTATGAAAGCCTTTCATTGTTTATTAAAATTCTGCATTTTTAAGGGGGTAGGCACATACTACAAACATTCAACAAATCAACTTTAAAAATGATTGTATACAAAACAAATCTGCTGCATTCCCTACTAACAATTCAGAGGTCCATTTCTCACACATTACAACAAAACAGTAAGAAAGTAATCATGTACTGCTAATTTAAGACTAAATTTAAAGCATTTGCAAGCCTTAATTTACAAAGATAAATACCATTTGTGCAAAACAGGAACTGCTCTCATGTAGCTTTGTTAATGCACTAACACTTCCCTATCACTAGTGGGGCTTACTGAGCAACAAAAACAGACAAAAGGCAGCATGGTTTTCAACTGCTGAAAAAGCACTTTAGAAACATGAGTCTAACAGGACATCCAACAAAGTCTTGTTCTGACATCCCTGTATCAGCTTACATAAACACATACTTTGTGTAATTCCACATCATACTTGTCCAAAATGTTCCTGCTGCGAGTGTTGTTTTATTACATAGTTCACTACCTGCAGAGAACAGCTTTGCAGAACTGTTGTAAGCACCTGGCAAGGAGAGCTGCACTCATTCTAGGCAGTGAACGTCCTGTCCCGTTTTGACATCACATCTTCAGCCATCACATCCTTGACTATGTCAGTAGCTTGCATTGTATGAGAAGGGCAACTAAAGGATTCTGTGTGTTGAGCCAGAAGTCCCAATTGCCACAGGATATTAAAAGGGCCTTACAGCCCAAATATAACCCAAAATACACAGGTTAAGGCCACTGTTCCACACAGGAGCATGGTTTCTCAACCTCTGAATCTCAGTCATTTTTAGCTGAGATCCTACTTGCTGCTCCCTCACTTGTTTTATTTAAGATGCACATATTCATAAAAAACACTTACTTAGAAAGCAAATACTTCCTCAAGTACAAAAACAGTGTAGTGTTCTCCTTCCCTCGTGACAAAGGTGTGTTAATTTTGCTTCAGCCCTGTGGCTCAGTGCTGGTGCTGTGCGCTGGTCCCTCCTGCTCATTGATGGTGTGGAGGAGGAGGCACAAAGGAGGGTTTAGTGAGCCACTACCTATCTGGTGAGTTGGCTGGGGACTTCCTGTTGGCCCGCATCCAGCCCGACTCTCAACTCCCCCAAGCACCTGCTCCTCCTGCACACTGAAGGAGGCCTGGTGACTGCAGCTATCACAGAATTCGCCTGGTTCCTCCTCTTCCTCTTCCTCGTCAGCTTTCTCATGCCCTAGAAGGCTCTCTAGCTCCCTTAACTCCTTGTTTTCTTGGCCTGTAGTTCCAGCTCCACTACAACCACTGCTCCCACGTATGCCACACACGCACACCTCAATCCCAGAGTCACCTGTAATTCGCCTCCTTCTTCCACTGGGAAGCCGCTCTTTGTCCTCAGCACTACCCTCTGACAGGCTGAGATCATTCAGCAGGGGGTTCTTGCAGGAGTCATCCCCACTTTCGCTTCTTTTTTCCTGGCTGGCGAGTCCCTCCCTGCTAAGCTCTTCTGAGAGCAGTATCACGCCTGAATTTTGTGCCGTTTGCATGGACTTGTTGTCAGGCTTTGGCCTAAAGTCTAAGGTTGGAGGTTGTGTTTCCTCTATGCTGGGTCTGCAACACAGGCTATCAGAGACTGGGGGAACTGGGGAAGCCTGAATGGCTGTACAATGTCCTTGCTGCTGCTGCTCAGGAGCCAGTGGACTAGAAGCCACTGAGGATGGGCCTGTGTGTAAGGCACTGTAGGGAGGGGGAGGAGTTGGGGGCCGGTTGACCACCTCTTCATAGTCAGGTAGGAGGTAGTTTGGGAGAAACCCTATAGAAGAACAACAAAGAAAAACAAAAAAACACTGCTTAAAAAAGGGCGTATAATGTACATAAATAAATAAAATAAATACAATGCACACCATTAATTATATAGGTTAGTTTTTCTTCACATAAAGACAGATGTCTGACTCCTAAGAAGAAGAAAAGAAAAAGTTACTTTGACCTCACTGAACTCCCCAGACCAGAATTCAAACAGTTCCAGAGCAATAGGGGGAAAACTTGACAAAACAAGCTTATTTGTGGGTCAAGTCTGTGCTGAGGGCCATTGCAATTCTGTGTTGCAACAGTGGCAAGGTACCAAGAGAGCAATGCTGGCCATTTCCTGTAAACTGGGGCATGCAAACAGGGAAGGTTCTGACACAACGTGGAACCATGGATAGATTTCAGTGCAAACAGTGCATCTGAGCCAGGAGCCACTGCTGAGTGGGTGCAAAGCCATTTTTTAACCAGTTTTGGAGTAGTATGTGCAGTGTTTTCAGTAAAGCCTAGATCACATGGTTTTACACAATTAAGATTTAATAAAAAAAAAAATGATGAAATTAACTGGAAAGTTTTTTGCTCTGCATTTGCTAATACAGGGTATTTAAAATGCCTTATTTATATACAAGAGTGATAAATAATGTACTGTACTAATGTGTACTTAAGAAAAATTAGACTCCACTCGTGTTACATTTAATAACCATCACCATCACATCATCTTACACTTTCACAGTGCATCAAATGCATTTCTTACTGTAATTCTAAAACTGATAGCATTTGGCTTAATTCTATGTTCACTGACTTGACCAAACTTTGGATTGTTCACCAAATAACAGGAAACTGAGCCTGTTTAAGACTGTTGTGATCAGACTGAAACTAGTTCACAATTCTTGCATTGATCCTGGCAGATTATCAAAGCAGCAATAATTACTTTTTTTAGGCTTTTTGCTGCAAACACAACATTTAAATATTATCACCTCGTGAAAATAATTAGTTGTAAAATGAAAGCAAGGACTTGAAGACACTAAAAATACTCAGAGCTCAGAGACACTGCAGAAATGAGAAATTTGGTATGTTCATCATTACAACCAATCTACTTCATCTGAAATTGTTTATACAAATATAAGAAAGATTGCAACTTTAAAGAATCAGATTAGCAATGCATAATTGCTTAGTCATGATAAAGAATTAATTGAATCAAATAGTAAAACTATCAGCATCAAGTTTTAGAATGACGTAATGTAAGCGTATGTTCGAGTGGTAGATCTTACTGAAGTAAAAGGGCACAGAGGGGTAGTTGTGTGCTTCACGGTAAGCAATGAGGTTTATCTCATGCTGCCGTTGTTGCTGCTGTAATCGGTGTTTGGTGCGGCGATGATGGCATACACAGCAGCAGCTTAAAATGAAGATGATTGCCCACACCAACCAAAACCCTAAAAATCAGAGGAAGATCAACAAAGTTTAGTTAATAAAATGTGGAAACAATGTGACTGTTTTGCTTAAGATTAAAAAAAAAAACAAAAAAAACAAACAAACTCAAATAGTGCTAAATAGTTCAAAGTGGGCAAAAATGTGCTCTTCATTATCCATGTGGTGATGTAACAAGTGCCTGCTGCTAACACAAACATAACACTGCAGATCAAAAAGTTCAACACAGTGAATCATCCACATGCTTGTATGCTATTAAAAAATGTATGCATTGTATTAAACGTTTTACACTGTGAAAATCAATTTAAACATCAGAGTTCCAAGTTCCTTCTTATCTCTACAACAGAGCACTGACAGATTTTCATTCTTTCCCAATTTGACACCACAGCTGTATTACATCAGTACTCAGATTTCTAACTTTGTGAGACATACTATATAGATGGTGTCTGAAATATTCTGTTCTGACCTTAAAGCAGAAAGAGTGCTAATAACTGGATCCATTTCAAAATGTTGAACTTTGCAGGACATCAGCATTAAAAAAATAATTAAAGAAAAATCTGCTGTGGATGGAGTTCTTTGGAATAAACACTGTGGCTTCCCAGAAAACTGTGATTAATGAGCTGTGTTTTTTTCCCTGTAACATGAAGTTCTAATTCTCTACAAAGGACTTGTGAAACTGAACTGTTTAGAGCTTGGTCTAAATAGCAACAAGGAACAAAAACTGTAAAACAGTTGTTTACTGTGTGTTAGAAATAACTGGACTGCCACGACGTAATCACAGAAAAATGTAGGGAACTTTACTTCAAGGACAACAAGGCAAGGCCATAGATTTCTGTGGAAAATTGGAATGTAAACCATGTATGCCATTCAATCACTGCTGGTGCTTTGCAGCCAGCAAGATATACCAATACTGAAAGCAGGAACTTCAGTAGTTTGTTAATACTTTCTTGGATGCCCTTAATGCATTTCTTGCATTAAGGGCACTGAAGAATTTTAGTTCATTACGTCAATATTTTTTTGGCAAGCTGCAATTTTTTTGTCCCCATCACGTCCTCAGTGAATAATTAATGTTGTAATATGAATCCATCCATTTTTACTAGGAATCCACACCAACTTCTATACTCCGCTTTTGCCCTTGAACCAACCTTTTTGCAACTGTGGCTGGACAAGACTTGAATTACCAACCAAAATTTACCAAACAATGCACATAATGCAACTCTGGTAGTCAGCATCTGCAGCAGTGCATATGCAAACATGTGTCAAATTAAAGGAAAAACTGAATTATTACATGCAGTGGCTCTGTTATGCTGTAGAGGAACATTTTGCTCATATAGTTTGGGACCCAAATGAACACCTATGGAAAATTTTGGCCCAATGTATTAATTTGAGCTGTCCCCTATCATCTTTAAAACACCCAATACATTCCACAGACATGCAGAATAAATGGCAAAGCACCTGACTAAAACACTAGAGTATTAGGTTATTTCAACAGTGCCAGCTGATAAGAACAGTTTCACCATTAAATAGTTTGTAGACCAATGAGTGCTGATAAGTATTTTTTTATTATCCAACTAAGTACATACTATGGTTAAAAAATGTTTGGAGGAATACTTATCAAGAATGTTTACATAAAGAACACATATAATTACCAGTTTTTTTTATTAAATCTTACTTAAAAAATAGTATTCCCCAGTATGACACTATGTAGGAAATTCTCATTACATCATGAATGACACTATGTTTTTAATGCAGATATCAACGTATCTGCTACTTATCTCAACAGAAGTAACTCCCATGATATCACAATGTTGGTTACATAGCACTCAAGAGATTTCCTGAAAATCTGTGACCTTTGACTACACAGAGCAAAGGATTTAGGACTAAAACTACACAGGTATGCCTAAAATGTAGGAGAATTGAAGTGATGAATGCACAACATGGATCTATATATCTATCTATCTATCTATCTATCTATCTATCTATCTATCTATCTATCTATCTATATATATATATAAATATAAAAAACTCACATTACACTAATGTTGCAACACTTCATCTATGCCTGTATTCTTGCACTTTATTTCTATCAACTGCTTTTTACTCTGACCTGTTGATCATCATTGACCTAAACTGCTCTATCTGGCCATGAGAGTTTGCTCACTGTTGCTGGCACTTCAGTCTCAGTTAAAGAACAAAATGTAAATTTAATTCTGAGGCTGACACTATTTCAAGACATGGAACCACCTTCTTTTGTTCTATGACAAAGAAAGAAATCTACAATTTTTTCATCACATTTAATGTGTCCCAGTATTGTCTCTGTACTAAATGGCTCTGTATTCTACCATCATGATCTATCCTATTACTCAGTTTCAGTTCTTATTACAGTGCATCTTAGATGGATCACAAAGCATCTTTTGTATTAGTGCCTACACAGAGTGAAAGGTTAAAGAATTAAGATTAAAAACAAAATAAGAAAAATAGACTTACACCAAAGCTCATAGTAGTAGCTACAGCACTGAGACTCCCCACAGCAGTGTCCAGACTCACAGACGTAGCTCTGGTTGTTAACACCTTCACAGTGCAGCAGGCTCTACAAGATGAACAAAAGAAATGCTGTCACTTTAAAAGGAATCAAAATC
>VUQS01076297.1:13121-50058 GCA_015108495.1 Heterochromis multidens
TATATGTGCAGACACTCACTTCTTTAATCTTCTACCATTTTTTAAGGTCAAATTCCAGAAGTAATCCTGCAATTTATCAATAATTGTCTCAATAACTCCTTGTCTCTACATAAAAGTGAGAGTCACAGGCTCAACTTTAACAGTAAAGGCTAACATATTCTCCTTGTGAATTAGAGTTTACTACAGGACCAGTGGAGCTGTCTCTCTTTGTAACATTTACACTCTTTACTGTGCAGGACATGCCTTCCAAACACTGGCCCCAGAGTGACTGCCTCCTGCAGCCTTTATAACAAAGGATTATACAACAGTGAATATCAAACAGCAAGTGGAGGAGGGGAGCATTTCCCTGTGGAGGTCAAGGCCAAAGTTAGGATTTTGTGTCCACTGCAAAGAGGTAATCTACAGCCCACCCTATAGAGATCTCACCACAAGGACATGCTGGGAGGCACCACAGAAGAAGAAGACTACATGCGACTTCTGAGAGCTGCTTTGGAGTTGCTGGGGCAACTGGCACAATCCCTGGTCTTTTGGCAAAGGCTTTCAGCAGGCCTCAATCACACTTCCTCTCGCTTGAGAGACTTTTTTTTTTTTTTACTCCTGCGCTATTAGAAAGGAGGGAGGCCCAGTGTGTTCAAAGGAAAATAAACAGGAGCTTAAGTGAAATGAAATGAAATGAAATCATGTTAGCCAGGAAGGGTTTGCTGGTTTTATCATTATTACAGTAGCATATTATGGATATTGCATATTAAATAGACATAGACACACACCAACAAATCACAGGAGCAAATAAAGTTAAGGAATATAACAAAACCAACAGCAGAAATAACATTCATCAAAGGCAACGTTATAGAAAAAGGCTAAATTTAATCATCATGAAGCATTACTTCCTGCTTCACTGAATTCATCTAACTGCTAAGTTGTTAGAGCTTTGACTGCAGCGACTATTGTTGTACAGTTTTCAGAATATAAGACTGACATTAGATTAGCTGAAGAACTAGGCAGAAAACAGCAACACTTTCCAGCATGTTGCACTTGAGACAACGCCCCCATCAGTGATGTCACGGCATGCTTTGTCCATCAGATAAAGTGGGTAACACACACAAGCTGTGACATCACTAATTAGGGTGTTTACATTCAGCCTTCAACCTCCTGCTTGCATCTAGAAAGTAGTCAAGTCCAGAATGCCTGATACAGTACAAGTACAAGCCTGCATCAGGAAGTCCAAGACTCATCTGCATTTTTCAGAAGCTTCTCTGCTTACTCCCCCAGCACAACCCCACCAAAGTGAACTCAGCTCAACCACCCAGGACAAAGAAAAGAGCTACTTAGTCGCCCTCGAAGGCCCCATTGGTGGCTCCCTGGCATTCAATCTTCTTCCGGCACTTGGACAAGATCCTGTGGAGCAAGTTTGGAGATCTGTGTGCCTGGGGCTGGGAGGCCACGGGCTGGGGCAAAGGGATCTGGGAGCTCCGCACCAGGAAGGGGCCCTCACGCTCACCCTGGCCCTTATCCAGCCCCACTCCTCCTCCACCTCTTCTGCTCCCCCTCCTGAATGCCTGCAGAATGTGTCCACTGGGGGACAAAGAGGAAATAACAAACACAAAGACCCTGTTTATTCCTTATGACCCAAATTCCACTGCGAGCAGGCAAGACAGGCATGGAGCTGTACAGAGGCCTGTGTGTTTATGTACAGTATGTATCTGTGTGTGTGTGCAAAGTTTAGTGGCATATTTTATATAATAAACCGAATGTGCTATATATGAAATAGTTCTTACAGGTGGTGTATTTGACAGTTTTTTTTCCTTTTACATAAAAAAACAAACTACAAAGTCTTTCCTTTCTCCTTGGCTCCTCTTTGGCCCTAATGAGATGCAGCACAGTGAGAAGGGGATTGACTAGCTTGTGTGCATGTGCATGTGTGTGCTTTGCAGGCTCAGTAATCAGTGTGCTTTGTCAACTAATGAGGGAAGAGAGGGGCCACCTGTTCAGGGGTGCTGGGCGGAGAGCAGTGGGGTGGGATTTGGAGATGGGGGATGTGGGGAACATCTGCCGAGTGCTGGGTATATGTGCATGATTGTGTGTGTGTGCATACACTTGATAAGTGGGAAGCATGAACTTATTGATGTGCATGTTTACACGTACTTCTCAGATCTGCTGCGCTCACCGTCACCGGGTGTAGTCCTCACAGATAAACTCCTCCGAAGGCCTTTGGGAGGCAGATTTGCCTGAGAGGGGAAACATGGTGTTTTTGAGTTTTAAAATATACTGTTGAAATAATCTATACTATGAATTTGATACGGCCTTTTATTACATTTCTCCTGAAATGACAGGAGTTATTTTAAACACCCTTCTTCTTCTTTTTTTGCTTTGATTGGATTTGTGTTGTTCAGAAACAAAGAAGTCATTCTTAGATCTCTTTATGCTATAGCAAATTACATGAATCAAAATAATCAGACATATATCAGAGATTCTCAAGGTTTTGATGACTGAGTGCCACACAGAAAAATGTAGTTTAATTTAATTTGTGTGTGTCTTTTCAGAGACGAGTGGTTTATAGTTATTAACCATTAGTGAGTTGTTTGTTATACTTCTTAACACTTGATGTATTTGTCAGTGTTTAGTCTGCTATAATTGCTAGAATAGAAAAGGTAAAATTATGAGAAATGCTCTCTTGGTCTTTTTCTCTGATGCCAGTCTATCACTGTATAATATGAACTGTGGATAAACTACAATCATGTGAAAAAGATAGCTTTTGCAGGACTGGAAAAACAGGAAAAACTGAGTACACCCCATGATTTAATAGCTCGTAGAACCACCTTTAGCAGCATTAACTTGAAATAATAATTTTCTGTATGACTTTATCAGTATCTCACATTGTTCTGGAGGAATTTTGTCCCACTCTTCTTTACAACATTGCTTCAGATCATTGAAGTTTGTGGGCATTCTTAAGGTCCTGCCACAGCATTTCAATCAGGTTGAGGTCTGGACTTTGACTGGGCCATTGCAATACCTTGATTCTTTTCTTTTTCAGCCATTATGTTTGCTGCTGTGATTGGGATCATTGTCCTGTTGCATGACCCAATATTGTCCAAGCTTTAGCTGTTAAACAGATGACCTCACATTTGACTCTAGAATACTTTGGTATACAGAGGAATTCATGGTCGACTCAGTGACTACAAGGTGCCCAGGTCCTGTGGCTGCAAAACAAACCCAAATCATCACCCCTCCACCACTCTGCTTGACAATTGGTATGAGGTGTTTGTGCTGACATGCAATGTTTGGTTATCACCAATATGTCCAAACATCTCCATTTTGGTCTCGTCTGTCCAAAGGACATTGTTCCAGAAGTCTTGTGGTTTGCTCAGAGGCAACTTTGCATATCTAAGCTGTGCTTGCCATGTTCTTTTTAGAGAGAAGAGACTTTGTCCTGGCAACCCTTCCAAACAAACCATACTTGTTCAGTCGTTTTCTAATTGTACTGTCATGTACTTGGTAACATGGTAACTGAGGCCTGTAGAGTCTGAGATATAGAGATATATATACACTTTCTGATGATCAGTCAAGTGTATTTGATTAGCAGCAGCCGGTTGCTACTTACTCTCTTAATTCCTATGGAAGCAGTAAGGGTGCACTTTCTTTTTCACATGACTGTTAATGTACACTGTGACTCTCAGGGGCTGTCATTAACACATAGGCCACACTTTCAGAATTCCAAATGTAAACATTAAAAGAAACTTTTGACCAAAGCCTCGCTTTGGAACCTCTGACAATCAATATTAGGCTACAAGCACTTGAGTTGAAGATGATTCACCTCTCAGCTGAAAGGCTTCTTCAGTTCTAAAAACAATGATGCAGAATTAGAGATATTTAATGGTAAACACAGATAAACACCACAGTTAAATACATGGGACTCCAGTTCAGTTGTTTTTAGAATTGAAGAAGTATTTTGGATTCTGAAATATCATCAAGTCCAGATGTCTTCAACTCAAGAGCTTAAGATTACCATGACCGAGGTGACTGAGAGCCTACACAGACAATATTTAGCTAAGTTGTAGAGGTCCCCTGTCAAAGCCTCCAAAGAATCACTGGACTGCTTTAAAGTTGTTCTTCTCACAGTGCAAAGATCAGATCTGATATTGTTTTTTCCCTCTCTGCCTCCTTAATTCCTCCAAATTCCATTATGTAATGCAATTTGTCTTAAGATCAAACTTAGATAGCCCTAATGTCACATGTTATGTGTCATTATCAGGGTTATTTCTTTCAATCGTTGGAAAGCTCCAACCAAAACCAGTGCAAACATTAAACATCTAAGCCTGAAATTGATGGTCTTATCCTTTAAATATTCCTGAGTAAATATGCAACAATTCAAGACTGACTCAACAAAACAGCACATATGTGCGTATCTAAATTCTGTCATGAATGTAATATATTTATGCAGGCACCCATTAAGTTTTGGTTTATTTAAAACCTACATATGACAAACAGAGCAGAACATAAAATATGATCTGCCCTCTGTAAGCTGCAGCAACAACAGCACTGTCTAGTCTCTCTGCATTACTGAGCACATACAAGCAGCCAACCAACCTGGCCCAGCTCCATCACACATGAGGCGGGGAAATAACCTTGCTGCCCATTCCGCAGCCGCCCAAACCACCTCCCCTCCTCATGTTTGGACAGCACCAGGATGACGTCATCTGGAGACAGCTCCAGCTCATCAGGCCAGTGGGGCCTGTACCTGTGCACCACTACCATCTAATGGACAAAGGGAGAGTTACAGTCATTTTTACTCTGAATTGTGCATTTAATATTGCAAGATTAAATTTCAGCGCTAAATTTATATTAGGTGGAACTTGCTTATCATCAGCATCCAACTCCTTTTTGCAGTCTACAAGTCAGATTCGGTGAATGGAAAGGATTACGTGTAAAGACTTGGATTAACTGTTAGTGAAATGTATGTAGTGAAATAGAAACTCTTAATCTGGGTTTACACTTCATTATGTTACACCTGAATATGGTGTCAGAGAAATTAGAAAAAATAAATGCATCCAAAAGCTGCAGGAAAATGGTTAACTATATGCAATGTCACATTCATATCCATTGGTCTTTGACACATGTAAACATATATAAAACTGTGAATTTTGTTTTCTTTTTCATATTAGTGCTACAGTTAACTATGCAGATTTCTGTTGATGGCAATTAAGAAAAAATAAACTTGCCTTTTCAGCTTCTGCTCTGTATCGATACCTCCCTGTTTACCATTGAGAGCAGAAATGAATCAGCAAAAAAAGGTTATTTTTAACATTCTTCATTATTACGCAAATATGCATAAGACAACATTGACATTAATGCATGCACATAAGCATCTGTGCAGCTAAACCCTTCTGTAAACGAACAGTCTAGAGGGAGAGAAAACAAGGCATCTATCAATCAGCTGGCACTGATCTTGCTCTTGCTAACAACATAAATAATGTCCTGCTAAGCCACACTTCTCTGCAGATATGATTCCACTCACCTTGTGGAGCAAGGACGGTGGTGAAGACCTCAAAGTGTTCATTGCTGTGCATGTAGATGCGCTGCATCTCGAAGATCGGACACTCTCACACTGTCTGGGACTCCTGTGCTCTCTCTGCACTACCTTAAATAAATGCAGCTGACTAATCCACTGCAGCACAGACTGGAGCCGGACACAAGCAACAACACACACACACATACACACATGTGACCAGAGACAAGTGAAATCTTAGTTTATGTCAGAAAATGTATGACTAATAGAATTTTCTTTCAAGATTTCACATCACCTGACACCAGCATTTTTTATTTTGGATTAAGAGGCAGCGTCTTTCTCACACATCATGCTTGACCACCCCATCTTGCTGCCAGTATCTATTGTTCTTTGACCATCTGGTCACATGCAAAAGAAGCTAAGAGGCCACTGCCACTGCTTGCTCAGATGTGAATGAGAATTCACAATTTCACCTCATCAGGAGTGCTTGATTGATTATTGGCTGTGCCCCACTTTCCAGTGGCCTGGGTGAGCAGGGACAAAGATGAATGGGCTTGGGACAGAGTGGCGGACCGCTCAACAGATGGTGATTGAAACCCCACCACCTCCCCTCTCCTGCTCTGGTGCGATGGTGCTTGGCTGTGAGCTTGCATCAGCGATTAAAAAGCATCCATCAATAACATGAGAGATGACTCAGCCGGACAGTCCTATCAAAGCACCCCGCAGCCTTGGTGACAAAGTGATGATACTGTACATGCAGAAAGATTTGAGTTTATTTTCTTCCAAATAGAAGATACGTGCAGTCAATTTTCACAATTAATTACAATCAGTGTCAACAGGAAACAAGGTTGAAATCCTGTCAGGAGGATCATGGATTATCTAGGTGAACGGAGCAAGAGGTGCGTTTGTGTGCCGTCTGAAAGTGGAAGCACCTGTAAATGGATGAGACTAATAAATCTCATTATCTGAGGCCTCAGTAGTCCAGGAAAATGTCTGATGGGACTGCACTCTGGCCCCAAGACCAATCTCTTTCAAAAGGAGCAGACCACGGAAATAAACATCTCAATACCACCACTAAAGAAAGATGTGCTCACTCGGATGAGAGAAAAATACCACTCACAGTTTGCTTTGTGTTGTGTTCAGACGTACTTAAGTTGAAAAATCTGGCTTTGTGAGCTGTCTGTTACACTCTACACTGCTCCTAATTCAGTGCGATGCCCCCAGTCTAGACATCAAGGCCAAAGCGAAGCCCTTACATAACCAAAAAACCACAGCTAAGCTTAAGCTTTAAGAAGTCCGATCTGATGCTTACTTCTCGGAAGAAGAAAACTGATGAACACTGAACAGCTCAGAGTCTGTTAAGACAATCTAGGGCAGTTTAAAAAATATTCAACACATAGAAACTTCTCAACGATGACATTAATAATACATCTGATGTGATGCTGACATGCCTGTACTGGCTGGAGCTTGTGTTTAGAGCTTGTTGCTGCAGTTAACCAACCTCATTTAATATAAATGGAGAGCTTTCATAACACGGTAATGACATCAAAATGTTTTCCCTGAGACAATATAAATTTGTAAAATGGCAGAGGTTTGGCCAAACTATTTTTACCAAGTATGCATGAAAACCTGGTTGCATACATCCATTAAATATCCCTGGGAGCATTAGACCATTGTACCTAAGCAATAACTGGATCTATTTATGAATAGATTTAACAATGTTTTAAACTTTGCCAAACTTTTTCAGAAACTGTATAATATTGAAAAGTGACACACCAACAAATTATTAAATATACCATAAAAGTACTTTTTCATCACCAACCCTGGCAGAGTTTTTCTTAGCTGCTGCACGGCTTTTGTAATGCAGTCTCACAATCTGCCGTACATATATGTTTATATGCAGGAGCAGAAAATTCACCTATTACCTCTATTACATTTACAATAGATGAAAATAATTAACATAATGATGAATATGATGCACAATGTTGTACTGCTATGTTGGTGAAGTGGTCCACAAACTAATTCTAATAAAGTAGAAGTAGTTTGTGGATTTAGTGCATAGAAGGATGCTTAAAATCCATACACTATATGGATAAAGATACCACCTACAAGAGCTGTTCAGCCATGGAAACCATGCCATGAAGCTCCCGCTGCACAGTTTTTGTGATGATGTTAATGCCAGAGATTTGGAACTCTGTAGTTATTGAGTCAACAGAACGTCAGCAACTTTTACGCAACATGCACCTCAGCACTCGGCGACCCTGCTCTGTAACTTTAAATGGAGCTCCTATGGTTCCTAAACACTTCTCAAAATCTCAGGTTATCTTAAAATCTGGACTTAAGTTATTTTCTTAGAAGTTTGAGTTAATAAGCTGATAATCTCAAATTTTGACTTATGGATGGCAAAATATATTTTTTTCAATGGCACAAACACGCTTCCATAGAAATGGGTTGTTGCACCCTGACAGAAAAGAGTGAGCTCATTACAATTTGACATGATGGGCCACAATCAAGTGAAAGCTTCTGTTGGCTGTAAAATAAGGGGAATGACTGATGGTGCCCTAATCATCTTAATCATTTAACAGCAAACTTTTATGGTTTATAGGGAATTATTCCTGGACCTCCCGTGACAATATTTTGAGAGCTAAACTTTGATCCTTTGATTTTTTTGTTTGTTTTTAATTAAAAATATCAAATTGTGCTTTTAACCATTACTGTTTTTATCTGTACTATTAAGCACTTCCCCCCCTGGCATCATGTGACACATTTGTCAGTACAAAACATTTTGTTAAAACTATACAACTCATATGCATCAAAAATGTAATTCTATTTAGTATTCTAAAAATTAGAATACTAAATACTCAAATATTTTGAATGCATATAGAGTGTTTAAAAAGCAGCGTGTAAACGGTAATAATTTTTTTTTTTTTTTTAAATGCCCATCTTGAAATGTTTGGTTTATAAAGGCTCTAAAACACTTAAAAGCAGCAAAGCTTCACATCTGAGAAAATCACTGAAACAATCAGACAATTCTTCAAGTAGCCGAGTTAGACTTTTAGTGTCTATTTAATTACACAAAACTAACAAACAAATTCTGCATTAATTAAAGAGAGAAAAGGGAGTCACTCATTTTCTACTTGGCTGCAATATTTAAGTGTATTTGTAAAATGTTTTCATGAATATTACACACAAATATTGAAAAGAATCTTCATGGATGCTGGGACCAAATTTACAGTAAACACAGTTTACATAGAGGGAGGAGCCACAGATATCCTCACAACATCCCACCTGTTAGTCACAGGTAAACCAGGTGATCAGTTTATATTGCATCACGAATGTCCAGGACTTTGATGCCAAGGCACGCACACACACAGATGACATGAGAGTCCTCAGCGCTTCCCAGGTTTGCCTCTTTTCTTCCCTCCTCCTCTTCCTCCTCCTCCTCCTCCTCTTGCTGCTTTTCCTTTCCCACCTTTTCCTTTGGCCTTTCTGGCCATGTTGCTGCCTTTACGTCCTTTCTTCCCTGCTGCCTTCTTGTATTTGGCTGCAGCCTCCTCTCTGTCCTCCTCTCTCATCTGCTTATTGACAGCTTTGGTGATGTCCAACTTGGGCTTCTTGGTGTCCATGGCTTTCAGGAGCTCCAGCTGCTTCTGCTTTTCATTAGAAAAGTCGCCAATAAGGGGCTCAAATTTCCTCTTCTTGCCCGTCTTTGCGGGGTTCTCTTTGGGTAGGCGGTCCTGAAACCTCCCTAAAGATGCTGTGGAGGTTTTGGCCACACTCTCAGCTCTGGCCAGCTCGTCTTTGGACTGGATGGCTTTGGGGGTCAGACCTACAGCAGGGAGCTTGCCTTTCTGCCCCCTGGCGATGTTTTTCAGCCTGTTGAGCTCGTTTTTGGCCACCCTCTCCTTCTTGGCTTTGACGCGTTTGGCGAACTGGTCCTCATTCGGGTCTGCGCTCTCGGGCACCTCAATCAGCCACTCCTTGGTGTCATCGTTGGCCCTCTTGTAGCCCCAACGTCTCTTCCACTCCTTTGCAGTTTCATCCCAGACCAGGTTGGTTTTCTTTTTCTTTTTTATGCCCTTCAGCTTGGCGAACTGCTCCCATTTTGTTGGAGGTCTGTGTTTCGGAGGTGGCTTCTCTCTGGGCAGCCGGGTCGTCGGCTCCGGCAGTTTGGCCACTATCGCCTCCTCGACTCTCTCCGTGGGTTGTTTCCATATTTCGTTGATGAGAAGCTGCGTGTTGTCACGAGCTAGAGCACGCAGATGGTCCTCCTTGTTCTTCTCCCTGAGGTCGCGGGGCTCGATGCGGTTTTTGTCACAAGCCAGCAGGTTCCCGATGTCAAACTCCAGGTCCAGTTCTTTCTGGACTGAGATGCTTTTCAGCGTTTCTGCCTCTCGTTCCTCAGCTTTAGCCAACAAGTCCTCCACACTGCACGCAGCCATGTTGGTCAGTGCTGAAATCCCCACGTGTGAGACAGAAAAACACACGAAACTACTTCCGGGTCACAGTTGGCGAGCTGCAGTTTGACATGTGACCACAAGAGCGCGCTGTTGTTTTATTTCTTTGCGTAACAACGGTGCACCCACTTCATGTGACAATTACAGGCACACAATCAGTGCAGTAACATGCAAATTTAACGTAAGACTAAATAAATAAACAAACGAGAGTAGTATAAAAATCTGATAAAAAATAATAAATGCAGTACTGTGCAAAAGTCTTTAGATTTTGCTTCCAAGGAGCCAGACTTTATTCTAAGTTTTTAAACTGACCTTGAACAATAATTCTACAGGTTTTCCGAAAGTCTTTCGCTGTGTTTCTTTGGACATTGGCTGCTTTTTCTTTTTCAGTCCAGTCCTTGTACCTGACCATTTTCTGAGGAATGTTTAGTTTGTTTGTTTGTTTAAGCCATTTAACACTGACTTAGGAATTATTCAAGCCAAAAACAAAAAAGTAAAAAGATAATGCAATTTGACAGACATAAAATAGTATTTTTGTACCAACAAGGCGATTCTCAAAGAACTATTACCTGAAAAACTTGGCATATCTCAACATGGTGTGCAGTATGTCCTTAAAACAATTGAGGAAACTGGACAAGTGGAAGACAAAAGAAGTGGCATGTCTAAAAAAAAAAAAAAATATCTACAGAAGATGAAAAGTTATCTGAAAGTCATGTCCTTAAGAGATAGGGGAGAAAAATCCAGCAAAGACCTGACACAGGACCTGGAAGATGCATCTGGTCCTTTAGTTGATCCATCTACTGTTCACTGAAGCCTCATCAGAAATGGTCTCAGTGGAAGGGTGGCTGTCAAGAAGCCATTCTTAAGGAAGGGAAACAGGGAGAAAAGGCTGAGGTATGCCAAATTACACAAGAACTGGACTGAAAATCAGAGGCAACAGGTCTTATGGAGTCATGAATCCAAATATAATTGTCATCAATAGGGAGGAGAGGAGAGGAGAGAGGAGGAGAGGCGATCAGGAGAGAGGTGCAACAGTGAGTGTCTACAGCCATCTGTAAAACAGAGTAGAGGCTCTGTCATGGTTTGGGGCTGCATTTCAGCCAGTGGTGTTGGAAATCATCTCAAAATTGAAGGAATTATGAACTCAGAAAAGTACCGTCAGATTTTGATCCACCAGGCAATACCATCTGGGACGCATCTCACTGGCAGTGGCTTCATTTTTTAACGAGACAATGACAGTGATAGAAAAGCAGACAATGCAGCACTATCAGTCATGGATTGGCCTCTCCAGAGCCCAGACCTCAACATTATTGAAGCAGTGTGGGATCATCTTGACAGAGAACAGAACAAAAGGCAGCTGACATCCAAAGAAGAGCTTTGAATGTCCTTCAAGAAGCCTGGAGAACTATTCCTGAAGACTACTTAAAGAAATTACAAGAAAACTATGAGAGTTTAGGCTGTGTTGAAGAATAAAGGTGGTTATATCAAATACTGACTTTCAAACTCGTTAGAATTGCACAAACTTCGTTTTTGTCATAAATACTGTATTTCTATGTATGTTTGCACATGCTTCAATAAATTGCTGCACCTATTTCCCATTTTCCTAGCAAAATATAAAGAAATGAGGGGTGGCTCAAGGCTTTTGGACAGCACTGTACCTATAAATAATCCACAAAAATACCACTACATGTAAAAATATCTGCTTTTAATAATAATTTCCAAATTAAAAAAATCTAAATGTGTTTTAAAAATTTAAATCTACCTTCTAGCTCACATTTAAAAAGCCAGCATCTGTATCTTACAGACATAAGACGTCTCCTGCTTCAGTGAAAAATCCACTGTCTGTGTCCTCCTCTGTGCTCTGGAGTTTTAAAGTCTCCACACCACACTTGGTTGGCTTCCATTTTAGTTGTGATGGTACAAAATCTTGCCTGTTAGTGCAAATGTTGAACTGAAATTTATGTAAATGCACAACACGGTTATTAACTAAATGGAAAATGAGTACTTGGTGTGAAAAAACTAAAAACTAAAAAGCAAAACAAAACAAAAACCTGAGGCTCAAAAGTTTGCAATGTCCTTGTTTTAGAAAGAAGAGCACATTTGTTTTCTATAAAAAAATAACATTAAATTGACCAGAAATGTTGTAAATGAAAATTAATGGAATCATTCATCATTCATCATTCATCATAAATCATTCATGATTTTAATGGATTATCTATACCTAGGCACACAGACGCCCATTATCAGCAGCCACTCCTGTGTTTCAGTAGTAGACTGCGTTACCCACTGAAAGTTTATTGAGGGCTAATTGATATTTTAACACACCTGAAAACTGTCCTGCTGTTTTTGAGCATTGCATTTGATGAATTAAGTGTCTGGAGGGTCTCTAACTTTAGAGAAGGAGAAGTGGGAGACCCCGGTGTCTCAGCTGAGCAACAGAACATCAGATCACATCAGAACCTCGACTTTGAGTCACCTCACAGGTCCTTAACTGGCAGCTTTATTAAAAGGTAGCCACAAAACACCAGACAACATCAGCAGTGGAGAGGTGACCTCATAATGCTGGCCTTCAAGGCAGAGGCGCAAAGTCAATAAACGGAAAATATTAAAATTTTTAAAAGAACACACCTTGGATAGAGGAAAATTTAACAGTGCTAACACAAATGGAAAAGTGTTGTTATTTTTTCCTAAAGCTCAATGAGTCTTTTAACAGCAGGGAACACAACATGCCACAGGAACACAGGAGTGATGGCTGCTGAAAATAGATAGATACTTGATGAAAAATCAATAATGATGAATGATTCCATTAATCATTAACGGTCACTTGCATCATTTACAATCCATTTGCCAAACTTGTGATGGTAACGTACTTATTAAACAAGCTAAAATAAAATAAAAATACATGACAAGTATTTAAAATTTTACCATTTGTCAGTGTGGCCAAATTTGTCAACACAATGTACATGATGAGGAGTCACTGATGTTTCTGAAGCTGGGATCTCCACATGACTGTAAGTCATATCTTGCATTACCTGTTCTGACTTTTTAAATGTTGTCCCTGATAAAACCCCCAATATTATAATAAAAAACCAACGGATACTGTTAGAATGGCCAGTAGGGGCTGCAGATTAAAGCAGGAGGCTTGAGGCAGAGATAGATAAGATGCAGACTAACTAGGTGTTTACTCACCAACATGGAGGATTGCACAAAACATATCCACCCATCCATCCATCCATCCATGCATCCATCCATCCATCCCCACTTATCTGAGTCTGGATCACGGTTGCAGGGGCAGGAGTCTAAGCAGAGAAGAACTCCCTCTTCCCAGCCACCTCCTGATTTTCCTCCCAGCAGCTTTACACTCAGATGCAAACCACCCCAGTGCGAGCTGGATGCCATAGCTCGATGTAGCCAACAGAAGCACATCATGAACAAAAAGTCCCCAAAATGTAACAAAACAAAATAAAAACCATGTTGCCCACAGGTGGCATGTGATTTCAGCAGCTTCATCTGATTTTAACTGGCAACCCTTTACAGACTACTACTAACTGACCCACAAATCATAACACTGTATGGGGTTACACAGTTGACAAACCTAATAAACTGAATACACAACTTCCCCAATAAACTTTATTAACATTAGATTGTCACTACAGGAAAAAAATAAAACAACAATAACTGTTTAATAAACATTTTGCCACTCAGTTGCACTTGGTGCCACCTGGAACCTTTAAAACTTAAAATGTTTCACTCATTAAGTTAAATAGCATCACCTCAGGTACAAATTAAAATAATTATTTTCTATTGGCCTAACCAAACTTGCCATGCTAATTTAATTTATATTTTTTTTAATTTATATTTTAATTCCAAGAGCAGACACTCACCAGTACCAGCTGGAAGTATACCAACAAGGAAACGTCTGAAGAAAACACCACACAATAAAATATCATATTGTATGAGCATATTCTGACAGTGTCAGAGTTTATAAGGTGATGCAGAGGACCTTCATTACAGATACTAAAACAATAAAAACTAAATTGAAACCAACAAACGCAGTCCAGACACTAACTGAAACTAAACTGAGTTGGAAAATGAAATTAATTAAAACCAAATTAAGTTATTAACAAACTAGAATAACGCTGACACAGAAAAACTTTTACACTTTTAGCAAAACACCTTCTTAGTGTCAGACTCTGCTCATACGTCACTCTACACAGTGAAACTTAAACAACTTCTTGAAGTAGCTATAACAAGAAAAAAAATTTCCAGGGCAGGATTTCAGGAAGGGTTATATTCTGGAATAATTTTTCAGTTTGGAAAGACATTTTAGAAATATATTTGTACATGGACAGTTATGTGAAAAAGAAAGTATACACTTGTTCAATTCTAGGGTATTAGGACATAAAAAAAAATCATCTGGTCCTTAGCAGGTCCTAAACTTAGGTAAATAAACCTCAGATGAACAGCAGCTCATGACACATTAGACTGTGTCATTATTTATGTAACAAAAACTAAACAAAAATGCAGAAGCAGTGTGTGAAAAACTAAGTACACCTCATAATTCAGTAGCTTTTAGAACCACCTTTACCAACTTTTGTAATCATTTTCTGTATGACTTTATCAGTCTCTCACATTGTTGTGGAGTAATTTTGGCCCACTCTTCTTTACAACATTGCTTCAGTTCATTGAGGTTTGTGGGCATTTGTTTATGAACAGCTCTCTGAAGGTCCCAGCACAGCATTTCAGTCAGTTTGAGGTCTGGACTTTGACTGGGCCATTGCAACATCTCGATTCTTTTCTTTTTCAGCCATTCTGTTGTAGATTTGCTGCTGTGCTTGATATCATTGTTTTGTTGTTTGACCCAGTTCTGTCCAAGCTTTAGCTGTTGGAGAGATGTCCTCACCTTTGACTCTAAAATATTTTGGTATAGAGAGGAGTTCATGGTCGACTCAGTGACTGCAAGGTTCCCAGGTCTTGTGGCTGCAAAACAAGCCCAAATCATCACTCCTCTTCCACCGTGCTTGACAA
The DNA here is from genome assembly GCA_015108495.1 of Heterochromis multidens. NCBI lineage: Eukaryota > Metazoa > Chordata > Actinopteri > Cichliformes > Cichlidae > Heterochromis > Heterochromis multidens. Next base: position 28,110 of record VUQS01076297.1, read on the forward strand.
TTGGTATGAGGTGTTTGTGCTGATATGCTGTGTTTGGTTTTTGCCAAATGTGGTGCTGTGCATTGTAGACAAACTTCTCCACTTTTGTCTCATCTGTCCAAAGGACATTGTTGCAGAAGTCTTGTGACTTATTCAGATGCAACTTTGCTAACCTAAGCTGTGCTGCCATGTTCTTTTTAGAGAAGAGGCTTTCTCCTGCAACCCTTCCAAACAAGCCAAACTCATTCAGTCTTTTTCTAATTGTACGGTTGTGAACTTTAATATTTCACATGCTAACTGAGGCCTGTAGAGTCTGAGATGTAGCTCTTGGGTTTTTTGCAGTTTCTCTGAGCGTTGCAGGTTTTCTTTCGTTCATCACCATCATCAGGAGGAGTTTAATCAGTTGTCATAGAATTGCTGGTGTTTCAGATTTTTGAAAACAGGGCAGCTTTGCTCATTGAGCACTTTTTATATATGGAAAATAGAAAGCTAAAGATATAAAAAAACATCAAGTGCATATATTGCACCAGTATAATGGACACACATGTACAGTATGCCCTCGTGAACAGACTCAGTGACTCATTAATTCTTTGCCTGTGTTTGACTCCAAACATGAAATTGAAAGTTCATTTCAGACAGTAGATGATAAAACATACCACTGATAATGTAATTCAGTTCAACCTCCACCACAGACCGAGTCGTCAGCTGCTGTTTGAAGGTCATAAGTTACCTTACAGTCTGATTACAATATATATAAATGGATTTATGCTCCTTTTTAATAGCATTTCTTTCTTTCTTTCTTTCTTTTTCTTTTTCTTTTTCTTTTTCTTTCTTTCTTTTTACTTTTAACACTTCTTCTTTAAAAAAAGAGGTTGTATGGCAAAAAGCTCAACATAAAAGAATGGAAATAATTTGAGGGGTATCCTGTATAATGAACACTGCTGAGCACATGACAAAAACGTCAGCAACAGAACCTGTAGGAACTCCTCAAGACCCACAATAAAAATGAAAAACGGAGAGTTATACATGTATATTGCAGTCTTTATTGGTGTTTTCTTGTCTTTGACTTTCTCTGCTGTGTGTCATTTTAAAGTTGTGCGCCTGTAATAAACTTTATAATAGGATTACTATAAGTGTTATCATGAGAGATTAAAATCCTGAATTATTAATATCCCATCCCTTCTCTCCAGTGTATTCTGTATGGGTCTCTCCCGTAGACCCAGGATGATAATGACTCTATTTTTGTCCTTGTCTCATGTAATTTGGAGGAGGGAGGGTGGGGTTCTGTTACAATTGACTGGCTGCTGGTTGCTCAAAGACGATGATGTTATTATTTTGGGCTCCGGTAATTACATTCATCGCCACACTTGCCATGTGAATGCTAACACTCTGACAGGCACAGAGATAAGGTCACAAGCGATGCTGTGTTTGTTAGATGTGAAGAGGAAATGCTCAATTAGTGGCCCAAAGTCCCTGTCGTGATTTAGAGAAGGCTATAAGGTCCTGTGTGACGTGGATATATATCATCTAAAATTACCCAATTTAAGCATAGTCCACCAGTTAGCTGGCTGGCCTCCTGTGCTCATTTCCTTTCTTGCTGACTTTTGATCCAGGGTGAATTCAGGCAAGTAGGATTACTTTTCCATGGTGTTCCTTTTCTGAAAAGATACACAGTCACAGGCAGGATAAAGTCCTTTATGAGCTGTGACCATAGAGCAAAGACATTCCCACTTTCAGTGTTGCCATCTCCCCAGCTTTTAAATGGGCTTATAGGATAAGATTTAGAAAGGGTTCTCTCCATAAAACATTACTACTTTCATGTGAAAAACCCCTTTAAGGTTTAGATTTCTTTATTTTTATTTGTTAGTTTCAGCCTAATCCTCTTTTCCTTTCAGTGTGTCTGGGAAGAAACATTTGGGACTTGCAGGGGACATTTGATGTCCTGCAACTGACTGAGTCTTATCTGAGTTTGTATTGCAGTTAATGCAAAATGTAAAATAATAAGAAAAAAGACCAAATGAGGAAGTTATTTTTAACTTGTACAATGTTTTTTGTAGTCTTAGTCTATGTTTTTATGGTCCTGTGCATAACTCACCTTTGCCTTATAATTTTTTTTTTTTGTATACTGATTCACAAACTAATTACTGTAACATACATAGATGAGTGACAAATTGGAAGATATTCTGTGGCTTTGTCATGCTTTGTCCCCTTGGAAAGAAAAACTGCTACAAATCACTAGAAAGTTGCTCTGAGTGATCACCTTTATCTTATGATGTAGAATCAATGCCAAGATGCAGTGAGGCTGTTCTGGCAGCGGTTGGTGGGCCAGAACCCTTTAATTTTTTACCTTTCTGTATTTTAGTTTGAACGGAAAGGAGCTCGTGAAGATTATGAAGGCTATCCAGATGTACTTTTTCAACTTTCTGTCTGATTACAGCTATCACGTCATCTTTATGGTGGATATTCTTCAGCATGAACTTTTCTTTTGTAATCCATTTAGTTTCTCTTCATAAATCCAAAGACACCACCTGAAGTGATAATCATGAGCACTGAAATCTACTAATAATAAAATTATTATTATTATTATAAGTGTTCTTCACTGTAAAATACATCCGGACATGTAATAAACAAAGACCTTAAGCACCTTTGCACATTTGTGTTTTTTATGAATGCACACAGCTTATGAATGGTTCACTAAGCAAAGACAAACCCCTCACAGGCTCAGTACCTTGAATTATTTAAAGAGCTGCATGCTTTAGCATTATAATATAGCATTTATTCAATTTATATGAAGTTTTTTCTCTCTCTCTCTCTTTTTTTTTACACTGTACATGTTAGAGCAAAAAGGTTGGTTATTTAAAGATCTACATGCCTCACTTTTTAACTCATCCTTAAATAATTACTGACTGGTAGCCACTATGATCCATGAATCACGGGGGAAAAGAAAGGACACCCATTCATGCAAAAACTGGCCTGAGGCTTGAAACTCCTTCTAAAAGTTGATCTGTTAGCATCAGAGAGGTGAGAGCGCTGCAGGCCCAGATACAGAGGAGAAAAATAGTCTCATCAGCATCGTCCAGGCATAAATCAGACATGATTAGCTGCTGACAGTTTGCTTGTGTATTTATAGTTGTTGGGTTATTACATAAAATTCTTTGACCTACTTAGCTGGAGGACAGAGGAGGTATTTTTTTTAAAATAGATTTTGTCAGGATTGAGAGGAATGTCTGTTCTCTTTAAAGAAAAACATGCTTAAAATATGTTTAACAAGGTGAAGTCTGCTTTTCCTACAGGAAACAAAAGTGACTGAGCATGCAAATGAGAAATTTCAGATTTCACATGTCAAAGAGGCCAATTAGAGACTTAAAATATCCCCTAAACACACAGCAAACATTTGGATTCATCACTGTGGCCACAAAAAAACCAAAAAAACAGCATCATGTGACAGGATTTTTCTGACAGGAATCAATAAAACAGTCTGATTGTCACCCTTGGGTGCTCATTTAAAACAAAAAATTCAAATGACCAAGCTGATAAGCTCATGCACTTTTGAGCGCTTCCTGTTTCCATGAGCATCCCCTTGTGAGCAGAGTTTAGCTGGCTGACAGCTGAGGTCAGAGCGTTTATTGATCAGCTGTAGTCGAGACAGAAACATCATTTGGCATTGAGCAATGCCTCACAGCTACCTGCTGCTCCCAAACTACTGCCTGCACCGCATGGCATCTCACACTCTGAGAAGTCAGAGGATAGACCGCAAAATCTGGGTGAAAGGTAATCTTGTGCTTAAACCTCCTCCAGTATTACCCAGTTCTCTGGAGCCAAGACACATCAGGTGTCCCGTTTGCAGGTGAGCAGGAAACAAAGCTATGGCCTCCCGGAAGTGCGCCCCCTGTTTGTCCAATTGACATGAGTGAGACAGTTCACCCCAAAACCTGGCCTGCTTCCTAGACCCAGCATGGTGTGGAAAGCCGAGTCCTTGAGATATCATTCGAGCCACATTAATTCTGTGTGTGTGTGTGAGGGGTTATGATGATGCAAGCGAGTGCATTACGCATGTGTTTGCGAGAGTGTGTGCGTGCTGGAGAGGCTTCATGCTGGATGCTGGAAGCCGACAGAGCTGGGTAGTGCCTAGTGTCATGGAAGCTTACAGAGGTCGTCCCTCAGTTTTGTATTCAGCATCACTGCGGGGTCTTATCACAGTGACATCATCAGTTATACCTTGCACACTGTTCAGCCTGTTCCCTCACAACTTCTTCATCTTAATCTACAGCCAGCAATTGTTCTTGTGTTGTTTGCATTAGTCATTTAAAAACATAGAGCACCGTTTTACAGGTAGCTACATTTGTCCAGACCAGTGGAAGGCCTTTATATTTTTAGCTCAGGACATTGCAGCAGTACCCACTTCATTAACTGCTGCCTAAATTAGCATAGACAGTAGCCATCGTGACTATCGTGAAGTCCCATTATGAAGCTCCAACATAAAGCTGAGCATCTTGCTATTCTGACTCTGGGCCTGATGAGAGATGGGCAGATCTGAAAGAAACTGAGGGCAGTGCATCTTCACTGGTTAATGACTGTTAACTGATAAGTTGTTAACTAGTGACTGAGCCCATAAAGTTATCAGGAATTATTTACCGACGTTACACAGCAAGACGTAATAGACATCTATAGAACTAGAAGTCTTTATGCAACCGCATGAGTCGCCCTGTGCTGGTCATTAAAGATAATGCTGGTTTAAGGCACTTACACATTGTTTTTTTCAGACCTGGAAGCTACAGGGCTGTGAAAAAAAGTATCTGCCCCCTTCCTGTTCAAGTTTTTTATATATTTGTCACACTTGTTTTCAGATCATCAAACAAATTTAAAATTTTAATATACCTACCTGCCTACCAAAATTACTCCAAGAGCTCATCAACGACTCATCCAGGAGGTCACAAAAGAACCCAGAATAACATCTAAAGATCTGCAGGCCTCACTTATCTCAGTTAAGGTCAGAGTTCATGATTCAACAATAAGAAAGAGACTGGGCAAAAATGGCATCCATGGGAGAGTTCCAAGGAGAAAACCACTGCTGACCAAAAAGAACACAAAAAACACATCTGCCAAAAAACACATCTTGATGATCCCCAAGACTTTTGGGAAAATATTCTGTGGACTGACGAGACAAAAGCTGAACTTTTTGGAAGGTTTGAGTCCCGTTACATCTGGTATCAAACTAACACAGCATTTCATAAAAAGAACATCATAGCAACAGTCAAACATGGTGGTGGTAGTGTGATGATCTGAAACATGTAAGTGTAACAAATATGCAAAAAAACTAAAAAATCAGGAAGGCGACAATACTTTTTCACAGCCCTGTATGTCTATCTTTTATAACTTTTCTTTTGTTATGTTTATGTAGCCTAGCCCTAACTAAGAGCTGTCTACACTCTTTTAATAGCCAGTTTATCCCTTTATGACAGCTGCAGGTGGAGAAGAATCACTTTGTACCTGACCTGTTTAAACTCTACAAAGGCTTAAAGTTTGCATCATTAGGGACAAGGCCAGTGTAACTGACAGGTGAGTGCCAACACAGGCAGCTATAGCTAATTTGTTTTACTGAACTGGACTGCTTGACAATGTTTGTGATGTTGGTGTGATGTTAATACTGTTATATGACATATTTCTAACAGCCAAGTCTATGGTCCATTTTTGACGAGTAGAATTCTTGCATTTGATTTTTGTGTTCCTTACCATGTTCCTTAATTAGTAAGAAGGCCTATCAGTGTCTGTGGGATGCAAACATATGGAAGCACCATGCTAGGATTTTTAGCCTCAGCTGATAACCTAGCACTCCTGCCTCTTCTTGCTCCAGAAAAATAAGATTTGAATGGTCAAAATGCTAAAATTGAGGCTTCACAACAAGACTTCACTAACTAATAGGTGACGTGACACTGGCTACATTCATTTTTTAATTACAGTGTATAAAGACATAGTCATGGTATTGGCCATCTGGCTCCATCTGTAGCCAGGATAGATTCACATGGCACAGTCTGGTCTATAACCTCTCCCTCTACACAGATGACCTTTATTAAATGCATTTCCTATTGACTGCCTTCTCTCACTTTAATTTTGTCTACCCTGAATTGATAAGGTCAAAGGTTACAAACCAAATCTTCATAAAAATAATGAGGAAAAAAGAAGTATATTCAAGTATTTCAAGTACAAAAATTTTAACAATTAAGAAACAATAATAAAAAAAAACTCACAACACTTCACAGGATTTGTTAAACTGATAATAATGACCAACAAACTAAAATTATTTTGTCTTCTCCAAAACATCTTTCTAGCTCCTGTCTTTTTAGGGCTTTTCTCACTTCCACCATTAGAACTCGACATGTGGATGTAGCATAACAAACCCTTGCTGCACCAGCTTTCTCAAACTGCCTACCTTAGGTTCAAACTGAAGTATTGTCTTCAAAAAGCTCATTGCTTTAATTCACCAGCTTTACATAGCCTCTAAAACATCCCAGTTATCATTACAATTGTTAAAATTTGGCTTAGACGAAGCTCCAATTCACACCTCAAACAGTACACGGTAACTTATTCCCTCTGTCCTGTTTAATCCCTGCTGTGTGGTCAGTGACTCAACAGCACTCAATGCTTTAGATGAGGACTGGGTTTTCTTTCTTTTTTATTCACTTCAGCTTCACATAATTAGCTGAACTGTCATTCCACTTCTTTGAAATCAGGCAATGTGCAAAAGCAGTTCTTCTGATTCCAAGAGCAAACTCCTGATTCTGAAATCCAAAGATGTCTTAGCTTTGATTAAAAGCACATCAATAACTTGCATAATTTACTCTCTAAATCAGGCACCACTGTATCCCTTAGAGGCTCTTGGGAGATGCCATGTCAAATCACCACTGAAGTGACATACCCTGCCTGGTGCATTCCTCATCCATTTGTGTCCAGCGCTTTGCAAAGCTCCCTTCACCAACCCTTAATTGGCCATGACAGTTTCTGATAGATGCTATACCTGCAACAGATGTCACCAATCTCTAGCTGACTGTTTGTGTGCTGTGGTAAAGCCTCTGCAGCTAAATTATTTTTGGTAAAATCTATTTAATTTTAGAGATAAATTACTCTTTAAAAGGGATGTTTTATGAAAAACAGTGATTAGAGGGGAATACTGATGCCACTCAGATGCCTATATGGTAAATATGAGGTTATTGCTAGCAGCCAGGAGTGCTGATAGGCAGATTTATTGTACGTCTCATCAAATTCCACCACAAGAAAGCAAAAAAAACCCCTATTCAATATTGGCTGAAGTATTCTTTTAAAGTCAGTGCGGCACAGACCAAATATGGCTAAATTTGTGCTGTCACAGGTCCTTCCAGCAATTCACCTCATAATCATGTTAAATCTCCACCAAGCCTGAATACTTGTGGAGCACCCTTAAATAGTTTGTCATCTTCTTCTGCAGCCTTTGGTAATTTTCACATGCTTATAATCAGTTTGCACAACACACACTAATACAGAAAGAGAGGGAGAGAGGAGTAGAAACACCAGCTTTTGCCAAACCGGCAGCCTAATGTGTCATCCAGCCCCCGGGGCAGAACCTGAGAAATCCTCTTTGAAGACTTGGTGCAGCTCCAATAATGAGGGGGCTGAGTACTGGGGCCCTACGTGAGAGGCATCCAGGGCCCTTATTGATCCCCTGCTAATTAGTCCGTAGGTGCACATTGGCGCATAATTAGACTGATACTGAGCTTAATGAATGCAGACAGCCACTAATTCCACAGGGAAATTGTTTTCTGCAGAAGGGATGTAGAATTTGGTCAATCAGACATTATTTAGTGAATAAAGCATGCTTATAACAGACATTATGTACACTAAAACAGCTGAAAATTAGGTATGTAATTTCATGTGCAGTGCTGTTTTTTTCAGTGAATTTTCAATCACGACTGATGAGCTCGTGTGAAACGTGGCTTTAAAAAAGAAAGCAAGCAGTCCTGATGACGTACCCTTCACATGCTTTATCAAAGACAAGAGGGCTTTTAGCCACTAAGTGCTATTCAGTGTGACGCCAAATGATCTGATGGCAATGGACCATGGGGAATGTAAAAAAATATTACCGAAAGAAATTGTTTCAAACAAAATATGCGTTCTGACAAGTGACAAATTGGCCTTTTCAAGATGCACTGAGATGTCGTGGAAGTGCTGCTGTCTCCCTTGTGGGCTGCGAGTCAAGCACCACTAATATTTCAAAAAGGATCTGTAGAGACATTTCATCTGTCTATTAAACTTCAGAAACTCTTATTCATCTGCGAACGCAGCTGGAAAGTGTTGAGTGGGAGATTCAAGTCGTAAGGATGTAAATGACGACTGTAAGTCGATGACACAAAGTGCAAGTTTAGGGATGAACTTGCATTGTTTTTGGCTTCTTTTGTAAAAATAATTTTCATGAGCTAATCAATTTATTTGGAGCTTTTGCCTTTTTTTCAGTTCTGCCTCTTTGCCCAACTGCATCTGCAGGAGTTGATGGTCCTGCTCTTTTGTTGCATGCACGCCTGTGACATATTCAGCGTATAGGCTGAGATTCCAAGAAATTCACCAGGGAATAGGGACTTTGTTCCTGCGGCATTCAACAGGAGCCACTCATAGATCAGTCAGTGGTGTTTGAATGAGCCAGAGGAGCAGTGCTCATTAACAAAAGGGCAGGAGTCACCTTGCTCCACTCATTCTCCGTGCCACTGTCAGTTATTGCTAACAGAGTGTCAGTGTGTCACCGGCATGCTAAACATCCTTGTGTGATCAGATTCATGTTGAAGCAGAGAATCATAGATGGCAATATAAAGTCCACCTGCTCCATGTCTCTAAAACCGGCTCCTGTCAGCTGCTTTGCTTTGTTCTCTCCCAAAAAGTTGCCGGATCAATGGAGTGATTAAATATTGGCCACGCACTGTGCAACCCTTTGGCTCACTAATTGCAAACTACATTTACCTAACTGTCCTCGCTTGTGGCCTGACAGATGCCAAGCAGCATCAGGATCCCAAGGGACATTCCTGAGCTATAAATAATATGGATCACATACATCTATGCAAGGACCCTCAAGCCTTGGTATGCTCCCTTTGAAATGTAAATTCAGTCTCAGCTTTTTTCCCTCCATGCCCTGGAGTTTGAGTAAGCGAAGCAATTTGGAAGAGTTTCACAAGGTGTCTACAGGTTTAGAAAGCTCAAAAAGTCACATTTAATGTTTCATTTTCAGCATCATTATTCTTAAATTGTTGATTGTATGTTAGCCAGAGATGTGAGGCAACTACCAGACATCCAGAAATCACAACAGCAAGTACCCAAGGTGGACAAAGTGCATCAGCAAAGCAGAGCGCTGATCATAAATGGACACTTTGTCGTGGTTAAGTGCCTCCAATGTGCCGCCTCAAATAAGACCACTAAATTGAGCCGGCACCTCTGTCGCTCATTCCCAAGAAAACTGTATTTTGTGACCTTGAGCATACAAAGCTCGAATGTATGGTGGGGCTGCCTTTCAGAAACCACTTTTATCTAATGCCTGTGCACAAAGACGAGAAACCTGGCGTACCGAGCTCAAATTCTGCACCCCTGAGCAATGAAAAGATCTGAACACGAATGAACCTTTATAAGGAGTTTTGGATCTCAGTGTGCAAAGCAGATTTCCACCTCAGTTATCCTTCAAAGGGGGGAATTTCTTCTATTGAATGAACACAGTTTCAGACTGTGGCAGCATCTAAAGAAGGTTCGAATCTGTTTTCAAAGCAAAATGCGATGCTACGCCCCCCCTCAGGTGCTTGATATCATTTGGTGTTTCTCTTATTTTGTCCACACTTGCTCAAGCTCAGAGGATAGATGCAAGATTGTGGTATTTCAAAGGCGGGACTCCTGCTGCTCTGTTGCCATCTTAAATTCAGCAGGAAGTGAAGAGAGCTATTATAATGAGCTGTGATCAAAATGGTCAAAGTCAGCAATTCTTTTGAGAGGGTCCTTCATTTCCATTATATGCCCTCTCTACAAACACCCTAATGAGAATACATAACACACACACACACACACACACACACACACACACACACACATTGACTTTTCTACTCTGCCTCCTTCCTCGAAGAAGCACCTCAAAGTGAAACCAACTACTGTGCTGCTTCTCAGGTTTATTTTGAGGTTTTTAAAGTGTTTCCTCCAGAGCAGGGATTTGTGGATAATTTACACTACAGCTTGTTTTACTCCTGCCTGCATACATGGTGTAAGTCGCGGGTAATGCAGAGTGACAGCCTCAAGGCGTCGACTCCATATGTACTTCCAAATAAAACATGATGATTCAGTGTTGGAGACGATTTAGAACGGATAACACATACCGAATCCATTTTCTGATCCTTTACATGCTCTTACAGGCAGGGTGTAGGGGTGAAACAAAGCAGCATCTTGACTGCAATTGTGTGAATCACCTCAGGCTATGTACAGCCTACTTGTTGTTAGTTAGGCTCCTGATCCTTCTGTCCTGTTTGAAAGTCATTGCCAACCCGAGTTAAACTAAACTACATCCACCCTGAGGCTCAGTGTTACATCACACAGCTCAATCAGGCAGATGGGTGCATATATTTAGTTGTGTTTTGTACTGTAGGTTTATTTGTGTAAAGCAGACAGAAGAATGTGCACACACATGCACATCGATGCCAGCACAACAAACCTGAACATAGTGGAGAATGATGGCTTCCAGCTCAGTGCAGAAGGAAGGATTGGTTTTGTTCCAGTATCCAAATCCCTCATCTAATTAATGTTTACATAACTGCAGGTAATGAAATTCACTCTCACTGATGTTGAGAGGGGTCAAGGAGCTTGGGGAAGCCCACCGGAGTTGACAATCGCCTGTGTGGGAGTTGTCTGCACAGCCCAGTGAGCTGGACACATCAGGAGGGGATAAAGAAAACACCCTAATTACAAATCATTGGTCACAGAGCAATTCAGTAATCAAACTGAAAGTTCTTGGATTGCTTGAGTCTAGCCTTCCAGCTATGATCAATGAATATGTGCTCACCACATCCTGTCTAATTTGGCTGGCAGTAAAACATTTTTGCACTGAGGTAAATATATTAAAGCAAACCTTAACCATGAGGCAAAGTAATCAAACAAACACTGCTGATTAGTAAAAGTGGAAACAATAATTAGATATGAAAATGCAGGTACTCAAATATAATGACCTGTGAATGAATTTGTTTCTTTTTTAGTCGTGCGGCAGAGAAAAACTCCCACCACAGAGCACTTAGCGAGTTTTTTAAAGGCACTGTGATTTAATTGCGAGGAAAGCCAATTTAGGTTGCTGGCTCGACAGGGATAAACTTCACCTTTACTCCATGTGACATATATTATTTTTATTTTCAAGTCACCTCATTAGGCAAACATTGTCACTGTCAGCCAAATGAGCGCTAACTCGACTTTGTACAAAGTAATCAAAGGAAGACTTTGTTGTCACAGTAGCAAAAATAATTGTGCCGTGAGAGGAACAATTTTAATTTGATATAAAAAAGAAAAGAAAAGAAAACAAAAAAAGACTTGGTTACTACTTTGTCTGTGCTACATAATACAATCACCGGCCACTTCATTAGGTATACCTTGCCACTACCAGGTTGCACCCCCTAATTCTTTGTGGGATAAATTCAGCAAGGTGCTGGAAACATTCCTCATATTGACATGAGAGCATCACACAGTTGCTGCAGATTTGTTGGCTGCACATCCAAGATGTGAATCTCCCGTTCCACCAAAGGGGCTCTGTTGGTGATTTTGAAAGCCATTTGAGTACAGTCTTGTTCAAGAGACCAGTTTGAGATGATTTGAGCTTTGTGACATGGTGTGTTATACTGTTGGAAACAGCCATCGGAACAGAGGTGACCTGTGGTCATAAAGAGATGGGCATGGCCAGCAGCAACACTGTGGTGTTTAAAGATGCCCAGTTGGTACTAAGGGGCCAAGAAAATATCCCTCACACCATTACACCACCACCAGTAGCCTGAACCGCTGATACAAGACAGAATGGATCCATGCTTTCATGTTGTTTATGCCAAATTCTGACTACCATCTGAATGTTGCAGCAGAAATCAAGACTCATCAGACCAGGCAACATTTTCCCAATCTTTTGTTGGTGAATTTTGCTGAGCCCGTGTGAAATGTAACCACAGTTTCCTGTTCTTAGCTGACAGGAGTGACACCTGGTGTGGTCTTTTGCTGCTGCAACCCATCTGCTTCAAGTTTCGATGTGTTGTCACTAATGAAATGCCCTTTGAGTGTAGATTGAAGGTAAAGATCAAAAAGTGCATCTAAAAATTAAATATACAGGTTACGTCAAAAACAGTTATTATGGTGTCGTTTGACTGGGAGTGGAAATTTACAGAAGGATGACTATTAAAGTAAACTGTAAGGTATTTCACATGGCAAAGATACAAGTTTGAAGATATTGAATAGGCTTTTTTAAAGATTAGGATGATGGTATAATGTGAATTATACAACAAAGAGCAGATTTGGAGGTTGAGGCAAGATGTTGTAAGCAGCTTACACATACAGCGGCTGACGTTAGCCAGCAAAATTCAAGTGTTAAATCTACAGATAGAGCTATTTAATTCTAACAAAGGCTTCTAAAGTTCAAAACTTGATGCTAAGACAGGCCAAAAGTAGAAAGTCTAGCAGCAAAAATAGATCCCAAAAAAAGGCAGTAAGAAAAAGGAGTTGGAGAAAGGGGAAAAAAAGGAAATCCAAAAAAAATCACACAACAGGACTGTAGAGGTCTAGCTTTTGTCACAGTTTAGTTTATATGGAGTAAAATTAAATGGGCCACTGACTGGAGCATCAGCTCATCAGCAGCAGGATATCTTAAGGTCTGCCAAAGCAGCTGAAGCAGCAATGGTGTATAAACTCAGGCAATATATGTAGAGAAGAACATGAAAAGCTCAGGTGGTAGATGGGCTCAGACACAGCAGTGCTTAAATATATCAAGATTCAAAGGTTTTTGCAAGGTCAGTTCGCTTGGCTGCATATAGAGAGACTACAGCAACAATTTAGTGCATATAAACAGAAACTATTTTTAACCTTTGTCAGGACATTATGCTCTAAATGAAACTTACTTTGTAGAAGGTGGGAAAAAGTCATTACTAATGTTAAGGCAGCCAGGAGAAGCTGTTGTGTCCAGTATGCCATAAAAAATCTTACATGTATGATCACTGTCCTGTGAAACTATCAGCTCTTTATGTGCTAAGAAAAACTCCTTTTGGCCAAGATACAATATCTTGAGGACCCCTCATGAACCCTGCTTTGAGCTCAGCTATTATTACTTAGCTATCACCTATTTTGTCATCTTTGATCTGGCTCCCTGTGAAGTTCAGACTTCAGCTGGTGATCACTTTCAGAGCTCTGTATGATCAAATGCCTGCTTACATTAGCAAACTCTTACACCCGTTTATAACGTTCAGGTCACTGAGGCCAAAACCTGTTGGTGGTTCCTTGTTCCAGACTGAAAACTAAAGGAGACTGTGCATTTGAAGTTGCGGCTTCTAAACTAAGAAATGCACTACCGCTACATTTGAGATCTGTGGACTCTATTGAAACTTTAAAAGAGCAGCTCAAGACTTATTTTTTATAGGCTTGCTTTTAACTAGTGGATATTATTGTTGTGTTTTAATATTTGTATTTTTTATTTGTTGATTGTTGTTGTGAAGCACTTTGTGATTCTTATCTAGAAAGGTGCTATATAAAAATGTTTTACTTACTTACGTTCACTCTTCACTTGAAATGTGGACAGAGTCAAATACTTTTCCAGACTTGCCAGCAAGCTACACTACATGGACAAAAGTACTGAGCTACCTACACATTACACCTACAGGAGCTGCTCAGCCATGGAGACCCACACCATGAAGCCTGGTGCATGCTTTTTGTGTTGATGTTAATGCCAGAGGAGGTTTAAACTCTGCAGTTACTGAGTCAGAACGCTGGTGACTTTTACGCACTACACTACAGCAGTTTCTGGAATACCAACAACCATGCCACGTTCAAAGTCATTTAAATCACTTTTCTTCCCCATTCTGATGCTCAGTTTGAACTTCAGCAAGTCGTCTTTGCAATGTCTACATGTCTAAATGCAATGAGTTGGTGCTGATTAGATATTTGCGTTAATGTGCAGTTAAACAGGTGTACCTTGCAAAGTAATGAATGGGTGTATACTATGAAGTCAATACCAGCAGCTGGCTAGCTTGGCTAGACTGGAAGCAAAGGAAACAGTGAGCCTTGAGTCCATTCATAGGTAACTTTTTTCTCCCTTTAATCTGTGACAAAGAGGTTTTTCACTGGATATTTATTCTGTGGGACTGGGTTTAGTGCTGATGTCCGGCAATGTTTCCATTTTCCCAGAATATCAACGTTTTCTCCATTTACAGTGTTCGATATAATGATTTATAATGACCTCTTTTAAACTAGTAAAAATACTGGTGTGGCTTTTCTTGTTTTGAAATGTGATCAGGCACTGATTGTGGAAAGGTGAATTTCATCTTGCTTACCCAAACTGCTCCTAATGACGTACTTATGTCTATGTGCTTTCTACGTCAAAGGGTGTTTTCTTTGTGCATTAACAGCACCGGGGGACAGTTACATCAGATCCTTAGTGTTACTAAATGTTTGGATGACCGCCCATCACCACTGCATCAAGGAGGGAACAGTGAAGGACAGTGCAGTTCCTGGCACGTCTCCTCTGTCCGTCAGTTGTTTTGGCATTGCTCATACCAAGAAATGATGTCACTACTGAGTTGTCCAGTCACTCACATTGATGAATTTACTAGACAAGACTAGCTTCAGTGTCTAACCACTTGTCATAATGTGCCTGTATCTTCCTCCACTGTTTTCTCTGTCCCTGTCCACTCGGATATTCACTCTTTCCTCTACTCGGGAGGGTTAAGCTTGGTGTTGAGAGGTTTCTGACAGAGGAGAGCTTCAGATTAATGTGTGTATCTCTGCTGATTGATTCATTACATTAGTTTTATTCGACTAGTTCAGTAGATTGATGTGGAAGCTCTGGAAGCTTTTAAATTACAGCCACTCAATCGAATTAATCACAAAGAACAAGGTTCACGCCAGCAGTTATTCTCTGACACAGTTAATGCTCGCAACATAACAATATATTTATTAAAACATATTATTCACTGTACAGTAACAAAAGCTTAAACACATTTTTCTTATTGTATTTGGAGCATCTTTCTTTCTGAGTTCATTTTTGTGCCAGCCGTTTTTAGGGAATCGCGATTTCCTCGGGTTTCTGCAAAGAAAGGATGAATATCTTTTGGTTTCCCTTTTCCCGAGCGCTGCTGTCTGGTGTGATTGTCTCATTTTTTATTTTGGCCTGCTGCCACTGTGTGATCAGTGCCTGTTAGCTCCTCACACAGGCTCAGAGAGATGCCAAAGAGGGAATATTGACACCTACACAAACAATTAGGGAAGAGGAATACTTCCCAATTTACAGTAGAAAAATCTCAGTCATCTTCTGATCTTAACAAGTAAAACAAACAAAAAAAAAAGAAAACTAAGGATGAGTCACTCATTTTGCTCTGGGGTAAAACATGTGCGGATGTACAGAATGTCTTTATTTGACAGACACTCTCCTAATGATCCTCTAATGTGATAAACACCAAAATCAACACTATTTTTTTTTTGTGGTAAAGATAGTTCCTTTTCTGCACAAGGGTCTCAAAATATTTTTTTTTTGACCCAATTTGCTGCTCCATCATTTTGTTTTTCCTCATTAGACTAGTCACTTCCTGAAAAACAACAATGCATCTCATAGCTGATTTCACTTCATCTTCACTGGCTTGGGTTCTGTCTAATGTGATGGAGGACATTCATTATGTGTGCTATGGGGCAAATGCCCAGTGTGATCATCTGAGAAGACTCAGTTTGTGCACACGGCATGAAGAGCCATGAAGACACACACACGTATAAAAGTGGACAAGGCTCTCTTAGAAACTGGGAACTTGGAGTCAATTTGATGAAGGTGATGCCAGCAGCATGTTTGCTCTGTGTTTGGGAACTTTACTGCAGTTTTGAAAGTAAAATGTGTCTTGCTTGATATAGGACTTTCAGCTCCTCAGGAGTGCCGCTTGTCATGTTTTTTATTTCATAGTGTGCCAAATGTTTTCAAAGGGTCCACAGGATGGTTTTTCCACTCTGCCTTGGTTCAGTTTCTTCAAATGCCACCAGGCTCAAAGAAGGCAATGGTGTTGTTTAACTCATTCCCCCATAAAGATGAAATTTGATGACCTCCCCTGTACCCTTAATGATGAGTTTTGACACCTCAATATATATCAATAAAGATGTGGTTTGACCATCATTAGAATAGGTTCTGGGTTTTCCTGAAGGTAGCCCTAGTAAGCTATATAGAGAGATCACCCTCACTAACTATTATGCACATCCAGTCATTTTGCTCTGGAAGCAGGCCTGAAATATGACAGAAACTGCTCGGTTCAGAAAAGACAAACAAGGGTTACCTGTAGTAGGAAACCCAAGGAGGAAAGAGTTAATTTCTGATATGTGTTTTTTTTCTTTGCATGGTTTTAACTTGTATTTGTGGATGCAGCAACAAACTCTGATCACTGACAGTGTTTTTTGAAAGTGTTCCTGAGCCCATGCAGCGATTTCCACCTAGAGAATCATGTCCGTTTTTAATCTAAATTCACCTGGAGGCCTAAAGATCACGGGCATTTAAATAGTGATTCATGGCCTTGTCCCATTTGTACAGATTTCTTCACATTCTCTGAATTTTTATTGATATTATGTAGTGTAGATGAAGAAATCCCCCAATTCTTTGCAATTTCATGTTGTGAAATCTTGTAAAATTTCTTAACTATTCTATCTTTTACACAGTGGTGAACCCCTCCACTTCTTTACTTCTGAAGGTGATTTTTAAAATACCCAAACATGTTATGCCATGTTGCCAATTAATCCATTTCATTTTGAGATGTTTCAGTAGGTGTAAATGAAGAAATACATTTCAAATAAATATAGGCTCATTGCACTCTGGTTTTATTTAGATACAAGCTTTTTTTTTTTTTTGGTAACTGGAATTTTGCTGTAACTGGTTTAATCTAGAAAAAAGAAACAAAAAACACATAGAAGTTGCAGCAAGCCTGCTTGGTTAAAGAAAGGGAGAAAAGACCACACTGCTTCTATACACTGACAGTTTTTCTCTCATTAGCCCTCCACTTGACATAAATAGATTCTGCTGAAACTGATGGCATCTTCTCAACAGATTATAAAACACTGCCACAGACATTAAAAATATTACATAAGAAAAATATTATAGGCATATAACAGCAGTTATAACCATTTTAATCCACTTATTGGCAACTAGCTTTGTCTGATGAACTTCCATTTGATCATAACCCAGATAAAAGGTCTTATATAAAGATATCTGAGCTAACCACTGATTGCTGTGAGACAGAACAATGTGATGGACATTCACAAAGACAGGAAGAAACCTGCTCAAACATTTCAGCCTTTATGTTTCTGATTGTTACATGGAGTTAGGATAGCTGTGTTGAAAGGAAGGGGAGAGCTTTTAAGGTCGTTAGCGCTCAGAGACAATCCAAGTTTAGAATAAAGAAAGCTGTTTGAAATGTTTCTTCCCTGGCTGTCTTCTGTCACTTTGATCTGTATAACTGTCAGCATCAGTGCATTTGATGTTTGTCAATCTTTCTGAAAGGAGGCATGATTTTTTTTTTTATAATTCCTGCAACTGATCACACTTTATAGCTGCATAAAGATTTGACAAAATTAATGAATTATAAATGATTCATAGCTTAGCCATGAGGGTGCACGGGGAAGACAGCATCAGCATATATGTTCAGATTAAGTGGCCCCAAAGAGACAATTATGGTCAAAGTGTATTATCAAAGAGCAAAGAAAACTGGGTTACAATTTTGCTAGAATGGCTTTGGCCTAGATTTCTCCCGAGACTGATTGTTTTTTTCCTTTTTTATCACAGTCTAAGATTTGGACATTTGCTGTCTCATGCCTTTGAGTGAAATGTTAGAACTGTATGTCACGTATCACTGAAATAAAGTTTCACTAATAATAACTTGAAATCATGCATAGAGGCAGAACATTTAATATTTCCTGAAACGGAGACAAGCCCCTAAATATGTCTCATTTCAAGACATAAAGTCTAAGGATAAGTCTGAGAAAATGGACTGAACCAACATATTCAGTTCACATTATGATAGCAAGGTGGGAATTATAAATCATCAAACTAGGTGGAGGAAGACTGGACAAGATGACAGGAAATTACTTGTCAATTCAGCCAATCCATCTGAATGTTGCAGCAGAAATCAAGACTCATCAGACCAGGTAACATTTTTCCAATCTTCTGTTGGTGAATTTTGGTGAACCTGTGTGAAATGTAGCCACAGTTTCTTGTTCTTAGCTGACAGGAGTGACACCCTGTGTGGTCTTCTGCTGCTGTAGTTCATCTGCTTCAAGGTTCACCATGTTGTGCATTCAGAGATGCCCTTCTGCATACCTTGGTTGTAACCAGTGGTTATTTGAGTCACTGTTGCCTTCCTATCAGCTTGAAGCAGTCTGGCCATTCTCCTCTCCTCTTTTTCAGACCATTCTCTGTAAACTCCAGAAAAGGTTGTGTGGGAAAACCCCAGTAGATCAGCAGTTTCTGAAATACTCAGACCAACAAAAACCATATCATATTAACATTCAGAGTCACTTAAATCACCCTTCTATCCCATTTTGATGCTCGGTTTGAACTTCAGCAGGTCGTCTTGACCATGTCTACATGTCTGAATGCATTGAGTTGCTGCCAGGTGATTGGCTGATTAGATATTTGTGGTAATGAGCAGTTTAACAGGTGTACCTAACAAAGTGTATATGAAAAATATTAGAAAAAAAACCCCTCCTTTGTCAGCAGTCATATCTAACTGCTTTGTCATACAGAAAGTGATACAACAATATATTATCTAGTGTCCAGGTTAGGCGATAATCTGGATTTTATTTTACAGTATAGTTTCATGTTTTCCTATATGAAAACAATACAAAACAATACATTCTACTAAAAAGAATGATATATTGGATTACTTTGTGCCATAGGGCTCTAATGTGGTTGAAAAATTTAAAACACATGAAGCCCCACTGTTGCACTGGTTGACATGCTCCCTCCTTAAGACTCACAGTGGCATACACAATCCTGGTGCTGTGAACAACAACAAATAACAATAAATGAACCTTTTACTGTTGTTTGAATGGCCTTTGCTAAAAACTACAGACCCCATCTGTTCTAGAGAATCACTGAGTCATTTATAAAAAATAATGAAACTTTGTATCAGTGACATCTTTTAAATTTTTTACGCCTTCATGGGAACAAATGGTGTCAGAGTGTCTCGAGGCAAAAGGCAATGACAGACAGCCAAGCACATAGTTGATTTTGGTGTTTTCATGTGATTTGCTGTCAATACGAAAAATGCTGAAAACCCTCTAACCTCTCATTTTAATCACACGTACTCAGTGTTTTATGTTTGATCTATAATCCAATTATAAAATAAACTTTTTAGATTAAAGGAATGAGTATGTGTTGTATCTTTTTGTTCAGTCAAATTGAAATGTAATAAACAAAAAAGTGAATTTAAACATAAGAAAGACTCAATATCTTTAAGATATTAAGATCTAGTAAGAACAAAGTAGGTAGACACAAATATTAGAAGCTAATTTTTCTGCCCTTTGTACACTATAAACACAGAATATCAACTCAAACTTTTTGTTTCCCAGAAAGTAATCTGCAGGTACTCTGTATTTACAAAAATACCTACAGTAATTACCGAGTTGTTGCTTGCTTATTCAACTTAAACATTGGAACTATTCTGTAAATGATGGGCTGTGTTATAATTGCCAATATCATCCTTTCACAGCGTCTGTATAATAAGGATGGCAACCACTATGTGAACGAGCAACAGTGAATCTGTGACCTGCACGTGCTAGATTGTTACAGACAAATGACCCTCGGGGGGGTTTCGTTGCATTACAGAGAACTTTGCATCACATGTTCTCATATGGGCTATGTACACGGTCTTAGGTTGCATGCAAACCATAGGAAAAGCCAGAGAAAGCCAGCTGTGTCACATTTTACTTTTCAAGATGTGATGACATTGAAACCTTCAAAAGATTGCTGTGTTTCAAATGCTGAAACATTCATCAAAACGGCTGTTTTCCAAAGCAGCTGGTGTACACTGAAGAACACTTAAACATCAAGTCAACCTGTGGGGATACCAGCAGATTTCCTCTTGCATAATTAATTGACCTGCTTAGCCTTCAATGGCCATGATTGAAGCATATATATTTAACCGTATAACTAGTGAGCTGATTGTATGAAAGCTTTGAGTAGTTTTGTGGTCAACTGTAAAACAAGAAATGCCATTTCTGTAAAATTGTCTATGTCTTTTTTTTCTTCTTCTTCTTCTTTTTTTTTTGTAAAATGAAAGGCCAGGCTCTCACTTCTATTAGAGCTGTTTTTATAACAGGTTATATCACTGCACTATAAACCAGAAGGACACCTGAGCAACAAGACTAAGGTCAGGTGGTGGTCTAGCCCTGGGCTCTGCAGTCCCTGCGATCACGCTCACTTAAACAGCGAGAGTGACTTTGATTATTAAAATTTTGTTTGTGAAAGTCAAGCATGCATTAGGAAAAACACGGTTCTATCCTCTGGAGAAAGCTGCCCAATTATTCAGGAAGGGAAAGTTCACCTAGAAGCACCGGAAAGGCAAATGATCAAATAATGAATCTGCTGCCGCGGAGAATTTGTTCATCTGACAGTGATTCTGTAAAATACTTTTTCATGAAATGTAACTTCATCTATTCATTTTGCATGTCCAACCTGCACAAAAAGGCCAGCATGAAAGGTGGCAACATTCCAATTTTCCAGGACATATCGTTCAGGTTTTATCTAATCTAATCATCTAAAAGACACGCTCTAATTGAGGAAACAGAGAGATAATAATTTAAGCCCAAGTCTTTTCCGGTGTGGCATCAAAGGAGAGGATTTCTCTCCCAGTGATCTGTCCAGGGTCGGTGATTTGAAAATGAGGTGACGTGAGTTGACCACGAGCAGTCACTCTCTCATGGCTGTGTTTTCTATTTGTGTCAGCCAACATGTGTTTCTCATGATGGGACCTGACACCTCCCCTTGAGCAGTAACGGAGCATGAAAAGCGACAAAGTGAAGAGGCTAGAGGAGAAAGAATTTTTTGCATATTATCCTCTAATCCACTAAAATGTATACAGGTAATGCATGAATTTTGGAAGATAGTATTTTTTTCTGAAGAAAAACCATCTTGCACTTAATGACTACATTTACAAAATCAAATGTTCTCCCTCTGCTCTCTCTCTTCAAAGACTGGCTGATTTTACTTGAGTGCACACTACCTGTCAAGTCACTTTGACTTCTGCATGTGTTTGAATCTTACTTTTTTTCTGGCCTGAATGTCTGAGTGAAATTAATCAGAATCACAATACTTTATTAATCCCTGAGGAAATTATGTGGTTACAGTTTCTCCAGGACAGTAAGAAAGTAATTAACAAGTTAAAATACCAATATTAAATAATACAATATATTACAAATGACAAAATATTAGAAATAGCTCTAATAATACAATAACTCAATATATAAATATCCTAATATATTACAGAAAATTAACTATAGATAAAATTGAATTAAGGTGCCCCTCTTATCATACTGCCTTTGTTATATTAAGGGTGTACAGCTGTTGCAGTGTATACTTGTGCTTTAGATGGAGGAGTTGTACAGAGAGAGCCATAGGCAGGAATGATTTCCTGTGCCGTTCAGTGGTACATTTGGGTAATCTCAGTCTCTCACTGAACGTGCTCCTGTGACTGGCCAGCATGTCATGGAGTGGGTGGGAGGTGTTGTC
>VUQS01076298.1:0-18057 GCA_015108495.1 Heterochromis multidens
AATCTGGAATGATTACTGATTTTGCTACAGAGCCTTAAAGTGGAGCTAAAAATGTGTGTTGCCCTGAGGGTGGTGTTTAAGGAGAAGTTACGGGGGCATTAAAGGAGAGCTGATTTCACATCACACTCCCACGACACAGTTAGATTCATGATAGATAGTTTTAAAAAGTAACTGCAGCAGAATCAGAAAAATTGACCTTTTTATTTAATATGTTCTTCTTCCTTGTTGAAACTAGTGCCTACATTACCCACAATGCAGCTTACTCAATGAACCTCAGACCATCTGATTGTAGTTTGACAGAAGAAACAGCCTCTGGGGCTGAAAAATGAGGCCAACACCAAACAAAGTGTCAAAAATAGTTCTTCACAAAAAAAAAAATACCCTCAGAAAACACGTTGCCAACTTTATAGTTGGTAAATCAGATGAAGATTCAGTTTGGTGTTCTTTTACTGTAATGATTGCTATCTAGTTGCAGCCAGCAAATTATTCAGTTTTTTGTTTATGGCTTACTCATGTGACTGGATTTGTCATTTTAATGTGGAAGGAGGTGTTTGCAGAAATGAGCTGAAACAGCTGATTTTTTGCATGTCATTCAGCACAATTTACTATTTAGATTTTAATATGGAACCAATTGTGGCTTGAAGTCAGTGATTTCCAGATAGTTGATTTGGAACTTTACTGACACACCTGCCTGCAATTCGACAAAAAGTGGATATAGAGAGTTTCATACAATGTTCAGCCGCCAGACACCTGAAGCATTTTGACCCCTTTACAATTTGCAAGGTGAAGCAAGAATGAGCAATAAGATGGAGACACACAGGAACTACATTATTTCCATTACAGTTTACTATGTGCTCCGTCACATCACTATAAATAACATAAAAATACTCAGCCTTGAAAGACTTTGTCTGGACAATGTTCTATGTATTATTGATTTGATAGGCTGAAAATCAAGTATTCAGTAGACATTTAAAGCAAAGTATTATAATCCCACAGATTTGCACCATTGGTACAGATAAGTGATAACACAAATTCACACATAAATGAATATTTGTCATTAAAAATCATTCTAACTTCTTTTATTAGATTATGTTATTTAAAAAAAAAGTTCTGGAGCTCTTTATTTTAACAGTTCATAGGGTGCTGCAACAGATTTGAAGTAGTTTTCCATGAAGGCTGCTTAGCAAAAGCAAATTTGTGGCTCCCTCTAGTGAACAACTTTGAAACAACATCCAACACCAACGGGACCATTATTTTTGATGCATTTCCTAGCAAATATTCTGACGTTATTACTGTAATCTCATCATATAATCACATGGAAAACGTTACGTTTTGTTTTGATTACTTGTGTTCTAAATTAAAGCGAGGAAACAAAACAGTGCTGATGGTTTATTCATTGAATATATAGAAAAAATTAAAGTGATTGTACTAAAATCTAAGTTGCTTTTTACTAGTTATGCACTTGGTAGATGTGTCATTGTTAGAGAGCACAGGTGAAATTCAGACAGGCAGCAGGTTTCAAGTTACACAGCAGCAGCTCACCTCCAGCAGAGTTCCTGACCTAACAGGAACCAGGTTTAGTCAGTAGTAAGCATCTGAACCAGACTGGATGTCTACTGGGGGGAAAAAAAATGAAGGGAAAAGTCTGTTTTTCTTCTGCAAAGTGAACTGGATCCTCTGTCTTCTTTCTGACATTTAAACCAGACTACCTTGCATCAGAGAAACAAGTACAAGCGGAACTGAAGTAGAACATCAGAAGAAACAGGTACTGTATATAGACTGCATGTTTTTATAGAGCATCAATGTGCTGATTGTTGTTCCCAGGTGAGAGAAAAGAACATTGGATGCTTCTGTTTATGTGTTTGGTCAGGTAATCCGAATCATTTAAACCACCTTGTACACCGAGGTGGACAGAACCTAAATAGTTGCAATTGTTTATCTATAAGTTATATTATAATTTCTGTATTTAAATGAGATATTTTATGCTTTTCCTTATTTTCTGTCATGCTCAAATTAAACATAGACAAAGTTTCAAATAATGAGGTCAGTGTAAGGGTAGGTAGTCCCTATGAGCCAACAGCTCAGACGGATCTAAACACTCTCATTTATGTCAGTGAGAATGGGTGTGCCAGATATGCCTGGTCTTCTCAGGCACACAGCTCAGGCTGTATTTTAACCTTCAGTTTGCAAGGGGCAGCCAATAAAAAGAAGGTTGGCTTTGAGTGAGTGTGGCCTTAAAGGGAGAGGGACTAAAATGGCTTGTTGTAGAGAGAGGATTAACTGAGGGGCTGCACCAAAGTCAGTATAAAATAAATAAGGATTATTCTGAACTGTGAATCATGCAAACTAGTAGAGTAAGTATAAAATATATAACTAGAAATGAAGAAATTTTTACTTTTACACTTCAGCCTGATGGGGAAATTTATTTCTGAACCAAATTTTATGACAAGCTCCCAATAGGTGTTGAGCTATAGCTATCTGGGGCACATAAATTATTTATATAGCATTTTTTTTTTTAGATCAGAAGTCATACAGAAATACCACTCAAAGGTGTTCTAAAGTTACAGTTTGATTAACAAAGTTCATGGGCCATGACTTCAAAACTACAGACTTAATTTTGAGATTAGACTGAAGAACAACCAGCAGACTCTGATATGATGACCCCAAAGTCCTGATGGAGACATAATGTTGGCAGTAGTTCTGTAGTAGGTGTCTGACCACACTTAACTCTGAAAGCTATCAAACAAATTTTCCATTTAATAGGGACAAGTATTAAGACATCAGGAGTGAAGCATGGTTAACCTGTAGTTCACAGACAGAGGAAGATAATCACAATTATGTCAATTATGTCAATCTGAACCAAAGTGGTCCCAAGTTTTAAGTAAATAACCTAATTTAAACTGCACCTTTCTGGGGCATAATGATCAAAAACGTTCCAATAAATGGCAAACATGAAAAGGAAATCAAATAGTAAGTGTAAACAGCAGCATCCTCTGTTCTTTAAACATCAGAAACCTGCTGTGGTGGTGATGTAGGAATACTGGGGGTCATTGCTCTATCAGCAGGATCATAGACTGGCTTCTAAATCTTATGGGGAGACAGAAAAGGAATCAAGATCAGTGTCACATGAAACCTTTTAGAGGACCTAATTAAAAGCTTTACAGCAGCTTTTAAGACCACTTGTAAGTAATCCAGGCTTTTCTTGTTAAGCCGCAGTGTTACATTCATTAAAAATTAAAATCCAAAGAGCTCATTTATGCTCCTCAGCTCAAAAGACATGAGTAAACTTAAGGGGCAGTGCTTTCTTATTTAGCTAGTCTGTCTTAGTACTTTCTGACCTTCCTATCCTCTCTGTGGTCCCATTTGTTGTCACCAAAGATGTAAACCGTTCAAACGGCTCACAAATACAAGCTTTCTATTCTTGTCCTAAAACAATGCAGGAATTTTACAAAACAGCTTGCCTCTAACGGGAGAAAACTGTGTAAGACTATTTTCTGCAGCATGTTGATACACATTTTGTTCTCTAAACAGATGACATACAGATTTGTGAAAATATCCATTTCCATTTATCTTTCAAGTGCAGTCCAGTTCAGTCAGGTTCTGTCCGGTCTGACCATGCAGTCCTTGACCGAGGAGATCCAGAATTTCTCTCGGACACGACTGAGGAAGCAGTGTACCCGTGTGACCTCACTGAGTGGCCGCCGCATCATTGAGACTTGGAAGGGTTCAACAATCACTGTGGTTGAAGACCCCGTGCCCTCAGAGAAGATGCTGGGATATGTCCCCGACACTTCCTGGGACCTGCAGATCGGCATTGTCAAGCCCTTCCTGCTGCTGGGTGAGTAACCCAGACAAATAATGCCTTTGTGAATACCTGGAAATATTAAAGGCTGCAATATCATAGTACTGTTATGGTTAAAATTGGTTCAACATTGTAGTTCTTCATTTGACGTTTATTCTACCGGCATTTTCCTTTGTTGGACAGTCATGTGAAGAAGCTGTCAGGAGACATGGTGACAGAGAAGGATGGAATCAAACTGGGGATTTTGTGGTTCTGTGGCATGCATGTGAGACTCTTATTGAGCCTTTTAAAGTATTAAAATTCTCCTGAGTGTTTCTTCTCTATAGAGCTTAAGGTTGTTCATTTTTGGCCCTACAGCTTCAGGATGGGGTTAAAGACTGTAACTCCTCAAAACCTTCAAGATCAAACAGAGTCAACAAACTTCTTATCTTGAAAAAGTTCTGCTTATTCAGATTGTAGCAAAAAGGTGAGAAGAAAAAAATAAACAAGATTGGATGAATGAACCATCAATAACTCTGCAGAGAGAGATACACAGAGAGAGAGGTGTAGAGGGCAGAAACAGCAGCTAGTTGAAATTTTTCCTAGAAGACTAAAAAAATTGACTCAATTAATTTTTTTTATAACATTTATCTTTATGGTATTTGGTGAGTGCATTTTGAATATACAACAGGCTCCCAAGGATTTGGGTGGTTAGTGAGGTATGAAATTGGTCCAAAATTCATATTGCAGCATGCAGTATGAAGAGTCCAAACATCTAGCTGGAGTCATAAAGAGCCTGGCAACGGATAATGTGGCCCCCACCAAGCCCTGATTCAACATTACAGAGACAATTTTGGATTACATTAAAAGACACTGAGACAGACTACACAAGAACTCCACGACACTGGAGCAACATAAAAATCAAATAAGTGCCAAAAACTGTGCAAATGTACTAAGGAGAACTGGTCCTGCTTAGCTTTGAGTAAAATGAATTGATATAATTAAAATGCACAAATAAAATCACCCTCATTCATCAACACTCTTGCACCATACACACTGAAAGTTTTTCTACCTAGATATGAATTTAAGAAGTACAAAAAATTAAGCAGATGGGTCCAACTCTGCCCCATGTCCTGGATGTCACCTTCAGCCCAGCAGTGCTGATAATCACTGAGCTTGTAACATGAGCCCCTACATGTGAGGGGACAGGAGGAGACATGACCCCAGGGTTCACTGGTTCACAGGGAGACCATGGATGACCCTGTGACCTGCAGTGGATGCTGGGCATACACACAGCAGATTTTTGGTTCAGCACCTTGGAGAGAGTCAAGCCAGTTCAAAGGCAAATCCTGAACCCCAGACTAACTTGTGGTATGTGTATGTGTGTGTGCAGGTTCTCAAGATGCTGCACATGACTTTGGCACACTTAGAAAACACAAGGTGAGCTTCTTTTCCTACAAGCAATCTGACACAGGCCCGAGCAGCTCAGTTTCTCCCTGTGTAGGTATGTCCAAACATTTGACAGGTACTATTCAACATAACATCAATAACATCAAATCTAACTTAGTTTTAAAATATTTTTATTTTAAGAACATGTTGAGTTAAGAGTAACCCGAGCAAGAAAAGCGGAGCGCGCAGAAAATAAATGCTGTTAATGTGCTGGTATACAGCCTTAACATGCCTGGATGTTTCTGTTCCTGTTTCTCTGTCATTCTGATTGTGTAGCTGTACGTAAGCTTAATTTTACGAATATCAGCATAGTGATAATGAAGCATTGTCCGCCTCAGGTGTCTCACATCCTGAATGTGGCCTTCGGGGTGGAGAATGTCTTCCCAGACCTGTTCATCTATAAGACTGTCAGTATTCTGGATCATCCCGACACTGATCTCCTCCCTCACCTCCAGGAATGCTGTGACTTCATCCAGCAGGCTCGCACTGAGGTACAAATTCCTATCACTATATGTATCTATTATTATTATCAATGCATCAGTTTTAACAATTTGGCATTTAGTCTACAAAATGTATCAAAATAAAGTCAAAAAGTGCCATATTTTTAAAGCTGAGAGACTGGAAACAGAGAGTGTTTGGAGTTCTTCCTGGGAATAAAAGAAAGCATTAATCAAAATTGACTTTTACCAAACAACAAATCGATTGGTTGAGAAATCATTTCAGCTTTACTGCCTGCAAACACTGCAAAGAATGTCTCACTCTGCAGATAAACCTCCCACTGATTCTACTTCAGACATACTGAAATTGTATTTCAATTGTTCTCTGCTATGATTTTTGTCAAAACTCATGAATATTTCCTCATTGCTACATCTAGCAATGAGACTATATTTTATTTAAGTCATCTACTGCAGTCATGCCTCACACAGCAAGCAGTTGAGTCTGTGGTGTGATGAGGCTGAGTCAAAGTCAGGTCATGTGGCTCCTTGACAACAACAACAACAAAATAAAGAAAAGAAAGACCAGTAGATACGCCACCATCTACTGACCTATCATAAAAATGATTTTTGGGCCACTAGGAAAATGTAGCAGCAAAGCCAGGTTGCACCTCTAATGCTTGAAATCTATGTCATAACTTATGACGTAACCGGAACCCCTTTTAACCCTATGCTGTAACCATCCATGTAATCTGCCATGCACCTTCTGGGAAATGTAACTACATGTCGGGTCGATGACTGGCGTGGAAGATTATGGCATAGGGTTAAGAGGGGTTTCTAGTTATGACATACTGTATGTTACAACATAGATTCCCCGCAAAAGTCTAAATCAGGCTTAATACATTCATGTTTCTGCCCATAGACTGAATATAAAAGATGGACATAGCCACTGTGACTTCACCAATTAGTTGTGGACTCCTCAGTGTTAGCATTTTGGCTGCCACCATGTTTGTTTTTTTCTTTCCAGGAGTGACCATATTTGAATGACAGAGTGTTGTGCTAAGTTATCTGTACAGGTGCACTGCACTGACACAAATAGCTGAAATAGTGTTAAGTAGTGTTAAGTGGCAGACTAATAAAATGCTAAAATGTTCATGTTTTTTTCACCTAAAGTGAAGCACAGACTTGTTCGTCAGGCTGAACCACACAGCAAGCCATAGTATTTGTCAAATAAGTCTCATGAAAATGTTCAACACAGGCAAAAACACAGTAGCGGTCCAGTTCAGTTAGTCAATTTAGCAAAGGTGATGCAGACAGAGACAGCGATTAGGTACAAGCTGCACGTCAGCACACCTGTCAGTCAAAGCAGCCACACCCCTAACCTTAGACTTTAACAAAAAACAAACAAATGACTCACAGTACAGTTGTTATGAAGGGGAAAACTATCCATGGAGACCAAACCCCTCTTACAATTTCACCAGGCTGCAGGTCCTCTAATGGCCACTAGAGGACCTGTAGTTTATGGCACCTCCACACTGGATTCATTTTCAGCTCTGGAGGTTGCTGCTTATTTCTCCCAGGGGGACTTTCTTGCACTGATTTCTTTGCTGTTTCCTAATGAAGGAATCAGGTGATTTCAACCATTAATCAAAACCCCTCTGCATGTGCTTTTGCTACAGACATTAATATATTAAACGTAAGCGCTAAAGGATGAAACACATATAATCTCATAGCTAACAACATGCTGTCTATGGTTTCTACATTGCATGTTTGAAAATGATCACTTCTGATAATAGAAAACTATTACCAATAAATAAATAGAGATGAATACATTAAAAAAATAAAGCTGGACTGAGTATTGTTGCTGAATTAAGTAATTAACAAATTAACTAGTTGATGGCAACAAGTACACAGATATAAGGGTGTTAAACTGAGGGAACCATTCACATGTTAGAAATGTTTTAACACTTCCTCACCTTGTAACCTCTCCTTGTTACCTCTTTGTGTTTCCTCTCCTTGTTGCCTCGTCCTTGGTTTTAAATAATAGATGTTTAGTTTTGGTCATATTTTATTAAACTGCTCTCAGATCAGATCTCAGTGTCATACAAGCTTTTAGCGGCGAAGCTCACAGCTCACCTTAACATGACACCACACACACATACACTTACTCACACACAGTCATTAGCCAGTCATTAGAGGTGTATGATTACAGGAAGTGTGTGTGTGTGTGTGTGTGTGTGTATCTTCATAATGATATGTTTCTGTGTGTGGTAATTCCAGCCCTGATAAGCAACTGATGCTTTTACTTTGAAATGCAGGCTCAGATTACTCAGCAGGCCATCTGGCTGGTAATGAGGGTCAGATATGGACGCTGTCATGACGACAGCAACAGCCACAATAGCATCATGTGACGGAGTTCATGACTGCAGGACAGATCTATAAATTGGTGTAACACACATGTCAGCTTTTTTTGTTTTTTTTTTATTAACACATTGTGATCTTTATTTTGTGAGAAATTTTCCCTCAATTTTACTTCAAAATGATCCCAAAGTCGTCATCTGTGATGACCCCAACCCTGACTCTGTGTTTTGGAGAAAAGAATGTAAATAGTTTTTGATGTGTGCCAGAGGGATTGCTTTCTTTGTCCCTTGAATTGGTAAGAATTTGGAAACAATGAAAAAATGTCACATATTCTGATGGCATAGGGTTAGGATAATCACATGACTCAGACCTCACAGGGTAATGAGGTGTCTTTGCATAAATTCTGGGGCTTTTACTTAAAAGGTTTTCAGTCATAATGTGTTCACATTTTAAATTTTTTCTAAAAATTTGGGCTAAAACGTGATGGTTTAGTAATAGAACCATCAGTAGTTGGTTTTTGCCTGTATTCCTGACTATTTTGCCACTATTTTCCTTCAGATCTATGCACCAATTTTTGGGTCATCAAATCTGACTTTAATGATTGTTTTTGTAATGTTGTACCTGCTTAGAAATATATATTCGAATTTTGTTGGTTTTGTTTAGGAGGCTTTAAATCTTTTTGTCCAGGTTTTCAGGTCCAACATTTCAAACATTCTTGAATCTGTAAAAAAAATTTTTTTTGAGAAAGGAAAAGAAACAGTTTGTCTTTATGGAGAACTATGACATTTTCTCCATAGCTCTTAGCTTTTCTGTGCAGGTTGGTCAAATCAGCTTGGCTGTGGCAGCAGTGAGTGCCCAGCCTGGTAACTGAGGCACAGCTTATGGTGTACAACTTTCACGGGAAGGAAAATACAGGCTGTAATGGAGAAGCTAATGTGCATCCAAGGACACAAACAAACAAACAAGCCATCTATTAACCAAACAGCTCGTTGTAGCGTGAAGATCAGCTGGACAGGCTGACGTCAGAGCTACAGCTCTGATCTACTGGTGTGTGGAGCCGTTTGGTGTTCAGAGAGGGTCACTGCGGTCTGTGTTTGAATCCCAACAGCTTCATGTTTTCTCTCCCTAGTAAATATATTTTTGAATGTAGCGAACCAGGAAAAAAAAAAAAAACAGCTGAAGAACAGTCACACTGAAAGAACTGGATGAAAAAAATAGAAATGTTTATTCAGGATTATATTCTGTCATTATGCAACCATGGAATTTTCTTTTTAAATATTTGGACACATTTAGTAACGTGCCAAGAATGAAGTTCTTTTCTTCCATGTAGATTTTCGACAAAACAATGACATAAAATTTAAATCCTGTTTGTTGAGGTTGAAGTTGCAAAGTAGTGGTAGAAAATAACTAAGTACATTTACTCTAGGATGGTTCTTTGGTACAGTTTTAAGGTACTTGGGCATTATGTGAGTTCTTCCAATTTATGCACGACATTTAAGAGACCAACATCTCACTTTTTTTTATTTCACAGCGTGTTCCTTTAAACATTAAGGTTGTACATGGAAAAACGTATGATGAAACAAGATGTGTGGTGGATCTAGTAGTAATGAAACTGTTGAAACAGGCTTTACTTACAGTCCAAGTACAATGCAAAAGCTTTTGGAACACACTTTAATAATTTCACTGCAGACCATTATAGATTCCTGGATCAGTTCATTGCTGAAATAAAATACACTGCTCAAAAAAGTTAAAGGAACACTTTGAAAACTGATCTGATCTCAATGGGAAAAAAAAATCATGCTGGATATGTTTTTGTGATCAGCTTTTTTGACAAACAGTGGAGCAAATCTGAGTGAGAAACTGGATGCAGCACGCTCACATGGCAGCAACTTGTCAATAAGGTCTGCCCTGCCCTGAAGTGCTCTTTGCTTTATCCTCCTTTTTGACACTAATGGGCATCACAGTCATGAACTCATCAGGAAAGTGTTTAGTGAGGTCAGAGTGCAGGGGAGCTGAGGGCAGTTTTCCAATAGACCTCTATACTGCTTAGTTTTATTTATTTATTGATTGATCTTTTGCAAGAGGAGCCATCTTCTGACCATTAGAAAGTAGGCAAGTTTAATACTACCTTCCATTTGAAGTGGGAAATCGGAAATTCTGAGTTCCCAGTCACAATTTTTGGCCGGATTGCCTCCTCAGAAAGTCGGAGAAACCACACCAACTCCAACTTCACAATCCAAGATGGCGGCAGTGAGTGTAAACAGTAGCAAAACTGTAGAATTGGTAATCTGTACAACCACTGTTGTGCACTTGTGACTTGCTAAACAAGCCATACACAGAAGATTGACTAGGGATCAATCTGTGAATGTGCTGCACCAGTGTTTGTAAGTACAAAATAAAAAAACAAAAAGAAAGAACAAACAGGTATTGGGTTGTACTACAGGACTGCTAGTGATGGTGGAATGACTCAGCCTCGCAAGGGTGCTCCTTCCCAAACAAAGCATGTTTATCCTACTACTACTGGAAAGCAGTCAACTCAGGTGTGACGTCACTCCCAGCTCACTCCCAGAGGTAAAAGCAATGCGGCATAAGGCAATTTTACATTCATTCAGACCTCAACATTGATCTTTTATAAATAGTCGTAAACTTCTCTGTGGTAGGGGCTAAGGACCAACAACAGCACAAAAATAAAAGAGCATTCCAAAGTACAGATTGTTTCACATATTTAAGACACTGCCCCAAGTGGGAGTATACAACATGTAGATGTGGGTCTGCAAAGCTCTGCCTGTTGCTCACAAATTACCAGTACAACCATACTACCATGACACCTTGACACTAGTAGTAGTTTTTGGAAAGGAAACTTAACTAAGTTGTGAGTGAAGATAAAACAGTTCCAAACAGGATAAGACCCACTCTCCTGGTTGTGAGTTGTTCCTTCATCACCCCACATGCCTGTGGGTGAAGACTGTATTACCAAATAAGAAACACGCCATTTCACTTATTAAGATATTCTGCCCCAAGTGGCCAAATCCAATGAATGCAGCTTTAATATTGACATTTTGTGTGTTTCTCCCTTAGAAAAGTGTGGTGCTGGTCCACTGCAACGCTGGGGTGTCACGTGCACCGGCTGTGGTCATTGGCTACTTGATGTCATGCGATGGCCAGTCCTTCGACGTTGCCCTCTCATTGGTCAAGTCAGCTCGGCCCGCCTCCTCGCCCAACCCCGGCTTCCTGAAACAACTGAGGAACTACAAAACACCAGCAATGAATGGGTCCTGAAGTACAAAGACAAAATGTTATTTTAATTAAAATACTTTCGTAAGAAAACATATTTGGGATTATTACAGTGTAGGGTTTGTTTTTTAAAGAGAAGTGGACTGGTTTATCCAGAGGTAATATGTGGAGGTTAACAGAAAAACTACAATCCAATTAAACTTATAAAGATAGATTTATTCATCCAAATTTCCAGCACGTTTTCTCTCTTTCGTCTTCTTTGAGGCATTATTTTCTTGTTTGTGTTTTATTCTTGATGACGTAATCTTTGTGTTTGGATGCTGTCATTCTCATCATCATATCCATATTTAGATTTGTATCTCTGGGGGAAATTCATTTCAACCCATCCTCACTGTTTCGGAGTGGTGGGCAGCCACAAACTCCACAATGTTAAATAAATAAAGATATCAATGACTGAAACAGAAATGCTTGCTGTGAGTTGGCTTTGAGTATGAAAGAAATAGTAACAATAAAGTTATATGGATTTGTTGATTGGTTGTTGTACCTAAAACAAACAAAAACAAAAACAAAAACAAAAAAAAAAGTTATCCATTAAACACTTAAATTCTTGCATTCTGGTGATTTTTTATGCACTAATTTGCACTAGATTTTGCATAAATTGTGGTGTAATTATCTTTATTTATCTGGAGAAAACAGAAAAATAAGGCACAATGTGTAAGTTAAAAATATACTGGAAAAAAATGAACTGATTTTTAAAGCCTGGACTTTATAGCTCAGATGTGTTGTACTGAGATTTATGAGACTTTCTACTTACTGAAAACAATTTAGCAGCAACACTTCTAAACTCAAAAGGAATCTTACTTGGTTTTCAGACCTACTGAGAAGAAATGTTCTGATATCAGACTTCCTTTGTCCTTATGGTTCTCCATAGTTATCAGCCTGCCTGTATGTGCACACACAAAGTTGGCTGAGATCATAACACAGTGTATGGGCGCCTTCGAATAGTCATATTTGCATGGGAAGATTCCTAACTGAGTGAAGCTACTTGGAAGTATCTGAAGTAGCTTCAATAAGAACTGGTTAATCAGTTTCAGCTGCTTTGGTGTTAATGAAATTAATGTTGTCAGGCATGCATAGAAGCATGTGGGGGCCAGAAAAATGACTGAGCACCATGTTGAGTTGCTGCAATGAAATTTCAGCAAAATGGACTAGCCTGCTGCATCATTTTTTCACTTTGATTTTCGGGGTGTCTTTGAAGTCAGCCCTCTGTAGGTTGATAATTTTCATTTCCATCAAACAACGTGGCATCCTTTCATTCCTAACACATTACCCAACCCATATCAGTATAGATATGCAGCATGATGTTTTTTCCATTGAGATCTGATGTGTTTTTAAAGTGTTCCTTTAATTTTTTTGAGCAGTGTATTTAGTAAGGCTGTGTCTTCCTAAACAGCAGTGGAGGTAGTCTTTTAGTTGGCATGCAGGGTACTGGAGTAGTGTGTGATGAAAAAAAGACTTCTTTAACCCCCTGTTCTTCCTAAGGACTTCTTGCCTCTATTCAGGCATGGGTTGGAGAGACAGGAGCTCAAGGTGTTGCGCCTGAGTGTCATGGCACCTCCAGCCTTTGATGATCCAATGCTTTTTTAGGCCGGCGAGAAGATGTAAATAAGGCATGATAGAGGTGTGGAACTCATTAGAGCTATATAGGCAGGTAATGAATATATAGTAGCTCTCTCTCTCTACAGATAATGACAACTATAGCTACATATAGCTATAATTTAGAAATAGATTTAAATAGATTTATTTTGCATGTGTTCCAGAGGTGGCTTGTTAAGGTGCAAGGATGAGGATTGTGTATGGAGGAACAGAGGGCAGAGTACGAAAAGAAACTCAAAACAATGACTATGGCAGCATCACCATGCATTTCTGAACCGTGGGAAATCCAGAAAATGAAGCAGCGAGTCCATCCATCCATCCTCTTATCCAATTCAGGGTCGCGGGGGGGCTGGAGCCTATCCCAGCTGCCACAGGGCACGCCCTGAACAGGTTGCCAGTCTGTCGCAGGGCTAACACAGAGAGACAGACAACCATGCACGCTCACATTCACACCTATGGGCAATTTAGAATCACCAATTAACCTAACCCCTCTAACTGCATGTCTTTGGACTGTGGGAAGAAGTCGGAGTACCCGGAGAGAACGCACGCAAACACGGGGAGAACATGCAAACTCCACACAGAAAGGCCCCGGCCAGATGGTGGAGTTGAACCCAGGACCTTCTTGCTGTGAGGCAACAGTGCTAACCACCAAGCCACCGTGCTGCCCCTAAGCAGCGAGTCCACTCCTCTCAAATACAGAGTTGAAACATTCCATTGGATATAAAGGTGTAAAACTGCAAAAGCTGTCCTTTGCTTCTTTTTTTTAGAACATTGGCATTGATGCTATATGTGGATTCCTCAGGGCTTGGAGTATCCTTGAATGTTTGAAAGACTTTGTTATCAGACAGGACATGTGGAACAGAAGCTTTCTGTCCACATGGGATCTGTTGTGCCCTGCACACTCCAGCTGGGTTTATGAAGCTCTTCTGTGAAGTCAGGAGATATTTGAAAGAGAAGCTAATGAAATAGTGAAATATAAAGTAAACCCAATTTCAACAGTAATGGAAATCTCAGTTGCAGTGGCAATGGTAATGGTAATAACTGTAATGATAATTTGCAACACACACATGTGGAGGTTAAGTCATTTACAAAAAAACAGAAAACAAAACAAAAAACACATTACAAACATGAATTTATTGGTTGGTCATCATTTGTAGTGATGAGCAAATAGAGCAGAAGTCTGGTGCATTTACCATTTGCATCATGTGTGGTCCCTACCCAAACCAAAGGGAGGATTTCAGTACTAAAACACGTTTGAAGAGCATTTAGTTCTGACATTGTCCCATAATGATCCAATATAGTTTTTAGCTCAATTAAACTGAAATTACTTTGTTGATTGAAAATCCTTCATAATAAAGATTACACATCGGTTTTATCATCGGGGTGTTTTACTAGCTGCAGTGCCAACACTGTAACACAGAAAGCTAAACAGGACCAAGCAAAAATATGCATATTTATGCATTATTTTGCAATACCTACTTCCATAATAATACAGGCATGTAAAAAAGAAAGGTTTCATTATGGACTTTATGCAGTTCTGTGAAAATCCAAGCACACCCTTAAGTGTCAGCCAAGTTCTGTTAATCAAATGCACTTGATTAACTGATCATCAGCAAGTGTGAGCAACTCTAAGAAAGTTTTGGCAGTTTGCTGGTCTGCAGCATTCAGCTGTGTGTTAACACAATGCCACAATCTTCCTAGGAGTGGATGTCCCAGCACGTTCACCCTGAGGTCAGACCATGCAATGCTCAAAGAAAGTGCAAGAAACCCAAGAGCTACATCTCAGAGAAAGCCGCTTCTCTCTAAAAAGAACATGGCAGCATGGCTGGTTTGCAAAGTTGCATCTGAACAAACCACAAGACTTCTGGAATAATGTCCTTTGGACCAAAGTGTGGTTATCTCAATCTTGTTCTATGTGATGCTACAGCTTTAGCACATCATGTGACTCAAAACAAACAAACAACAACAAAAAAAAAAAGTGAAAAAAAGTCATATTTGTGAATGATTGTTGAATGATTGCTGGTGCACGCTGCACAGCCTGCTTTGAGCATTCGTATGCTTTTGCTCTTTGTCTTCGCCTTACCTGTTTGGTCTCCTCTGCGCAGGAATCCTGGACTGGTTCTAAGTGAGTTGCTGAGAGAGAGTTTCCCTGTGGAGAGATTATTCAGTGGACCTGTCTGTATTGGAGCTTTGGATCCCTTAACTGGAATTCCATCTGCTGTCAAACCTTGCCTTTGCTATATTATAAATAAATGTGTTAACTTTTATCTCCCGAGTCCTGAGTCCAACAGAAACATTAGTTATGACAGTCTGTTTATTATAATTTACATCCTAAGTGGAATATATTGGCAAAAATTAGAGTGGACAGAAGAATATTTTCAATAAGCTTACTTAGACTTTCAGTGTAACATTAGCAGAGAAGCAGGCAGAGGCACATGTGACTTTCCCAAGTTGCAGTTTGTGACATTTTTTGCATCAACTATGATGTTCAGTTGATGTTGTTCAGTTCTCTCTGCCAGACATACAGAGTCCAGACATGATTTACACAGATCAAGGAAGCATGACAGAGAGACCCCATCAAAACACAAGCCTAAAGACTAATTTTTAAGATTAATGATTAATTAATAATAATCATTAATGCAGCTGATACTGTACATAGCTAGTGTTGCTAAATCCTGCATACACTTATCCAGGGTGCAAAATAGACCTGGACCTTGTCTGAAAATATCAAGCAATGGAATGATAAAAACCTAATTACTAGATATAAGAACTCAGTTGCCTGATTATGAGCATTTTAGCATGGCCACATACATGGTGACTTCCACATACTTATGCACAGTTGGTGTGTAGAAAGTCAGAAGATAGGGGCCCTCATGTTTTAAAAATTCCAGTACTGACTATGAACTGCAGTGTCCCCATGATCTTTATTACAGACCTCTCTCCCTCATATGCTATCACCTCCCTACTATCCACAATAAGGTAGACCACTTAATAACAATGGTAAAATCTCTTTCCATAATCAGTATGATACTTTAAAGAGTATCATACTGATTAAAGAGGTCACATAATATTAGGGGAGACATCACTTTGCACAATAGTGATACAGTTACTACAAATTATCTTTCATATTGTATCTGACCAGCACCATTAGTGATTCTTTTGCTCGTAAAGGTGGAAATATGAGGAATCTGTCTAAACATTTAGCGGAATGATCACATTCAGATTGAGAAGTGCAGGTTTCAGTTGCCCAGTTCGTAGTTCATCTATCATGCCTCACGTATGTTATGCTAACACAGACATGAATATTTAAATGATCAGTTATCTAAAATACGACTGTGGGTTAATGATTAAATGTAACTATTAACAAGCTGCATGCATTCCTAAATTCAGTTCAAAATGGTCAAAACATTTCACAGTTTCAGTTTCAGATCACTCAGTGATTCAGAGACTGCAGTCACATTACTATTACAGCACAGTAAATGGCAGAAAAAATCCTGCAGAAAAAGTATTTTTGCTTAGAAGTGAAGAGCAAAGGAGAGGTTTTGTCAGCACAGCATGCATGTAAACCCCTTCAGATCCTCACTTGTATCACACTCTTGAAACACAACAATAAAATCCATAAAAAATCCATAGAACCCACATATGTTCACTGGACTACCTAACGTAATATATAACACGTTAATTCTGTTCTTAATTTGACTTTTCCTCTTGGAAAAAGCAGATATAAGAATACCATTAAAGTACCAGACTGATAAGCAGCACCACTAGGAGTAGTAGTACTGCTAACATCTTAACCATACCCATTCCTAGTCTTACCTGAATTCATAGCTGAAAGGGTGTAAATATCACTTTAAAATCTGCTACATTACAACATTATTTTCATATCAGTGTGCACATCATTGTTTCTCATTACAGGCTTTCTTTTGTTTAAAATACTGTCATTGATATTGATCTGAGTTGATTATATATCTGCGCAAATGCAGTATCTGTATTTTATCTCATCATGGATCATATTTAGTTTTAGTAACCTGATTACTTGTATATGATTCCTACTCAGTAGTGT
The DNA here is from genome assembly GCA_015108495.1 of Heterochromis multidens. Classification (NCBI taxonomy): domain Eukaryota; kingdom Metazoa; phylum Chordata; class Actinopteri; order Cichliformes; family Cichlidae; genus Heterochromis; species Heterochromis multidens. Next base: position 16,979 of record VUQS01076298.1, read on the forward strand.
GAGCAATCAACTGTGGGGTCAGAAAGGCTTAAAAATATATCACCCTACAGAGTGTCCTGTACTGACCTTAAACGATATTATGTAGCCACTATCAGGAGTAGCATCTCTCGTCTTATTCAGCAGGTTCTCCTGTGGGATCCTCATTTTGCTTCTTAAGATCCTATATACTGATAAACTGAACAAACATTAAACTTATCACTAAATAAACTATTATCCATCATGGATATTTCTGACCACCCTCTGCACCGCTTACAGGGCAGGCAGTGGAGCACTTTCTCTAACAGACTGATTCAGGTCCGCTGCCACAAGGACAGATATACCATATGCCGTCACTCTCTATAACACAATAATTTGTGTGACACAGAATCATCTGCCGGATAATAATAATAATAATAATAATAATAATATACAAATTAAATTCTAAAAAATTTGGGATGCTGTGTAAAATGTAAATAAAATGAAAATGCAATGATTTGCAAATGTTATGAACCTATATTTTATTCACAATAGAACACAGAAAACAAATTATGTTTAAACTGAGACATTTTACTATGTCGTGAAAAATATGAGCTCATTTAGGATTTGATGGCAGCATCACATCTTAAAGAAGTTGGGATGGGGGCAACAAAAGGCTGGAAAAATTAGTGGTTTGAAAAAGTAACAGCTGGAGGAACATTTTGCAACTAATTTGTGGATGGCATGGTGAACTGTGTTCACAGAAAATTATTTCTGGAAGTGTCTTGATGCATGCTCAATAATCCAGGTAAGGAAATTCCAGAAAGTTGATTCTGTTCATCTGGACGTAGCGTTTTCAGTGGGAGAAACAAAGGGCTGTGAGGTCAGTTTCATGATCATTAATATGCAAATTGTCATGACCATTGATCAATGGCCATGAGTACCATTCACAGAGACTGGGGAATGGCTGCGATCACAGCATTGTAAGATGGTGACGTGGTGTTTTGAGAAAATGCATCTCAGCTGTTCCGATACTCCTGACACATAAGGGATCACCAAAGGTTTTCTCTTAGGCAACAGTTGTCCTTCTCTCCTGGATCGCCTGGAGCTCCAGGTTTTCTCTG
>VUQS01076299.1:3781-19036 GCA_015108495.1 Heterochromis multidens
TGAGTTTGTGTTTTGTTTTTGCTTCACTTCAGAAATAAAGCTGCCCTTTAAGTTCAGTTTGTTCTCTGGGTCCTGCATTTGGGTCCTCACCCTGCCCGCACACAGCCAGCCCTACGACAAATAATGGCTGTACTATGGTAGCTGAATGCACAAAGTAAAATGCTAAACTCACAAACGCATATCTTAGAGCAGATAACCCATAAGCTGGAGAGGAAATGGCATCTCACTAATTTAGAAGATCTTCCTTTAGCCTGGAAAAAGAGTATGTTGCTCTGTAAAAAAGCCCTCCTTAAAGCTAGTACATCTTACTATTCATCAATGATTGAAGAAAATCAGAACAACCCCAGGTTTCTTTTCAGCATTGTAGTCAGGCTTACAAAGAGTCAGAGATCTGTTGACCCAAGTATTCCCTTAACCTTAACTAGCAATGACATCATGAATTTATTCGCAAATTTATCTGAATAAACCTAACCAAGCCGTTTTTTGGTGCAAATCACAAATGAAAGGACAAGTAAATAGTAAGTGTAAATGAAACTAATCAGGAAGGTGGGAAAAAGCAGAACAAAGTTCCTATGTAAACTGTAAACTGATGAGCTTTTCTGCCTCTTGTTTTTCTCCGTTATTTATTTATTTAATTTTACACCTTTGTGAGGGTCCTTTTCTCTGAACTTAATCGCTGATCCTCTTTCACTAGGTCTAGGTGCAAACGTCAATTTTAGAGGCAAATGATTAAATAAAGAAGTGTGTATATCCATTCTTGGCTAAAGATATGGGAAAATATGGCTTGTGGATTTGCACTAAATTTCATGATGGTTGATATTTATAAAAACAGGACTATGTATACAAGGCTTTATAGATGACATAAAGAATGCACATGCATTTTCATACCTTTGCAGTTTTAGTTGTGGATCTCCTGCATTCAGGGATTTATGCAAATCTCCTGCATTCCTCACAACAGTTAGAAAAGTGAGAAAAATAAGACACACTTAAACACAAAATGATTTTCTTTTAGTACATACGCTAACAAATTCAAGGGCACTCCCAGCAATATGGGTTTAAGTGTGCCCTGTTGCTCTCACTGCATTTTAACAGATGAGAAAGCAAGAGTTGCATCATGATCCTGTGTTAGGTATACAGGACTTTACTGTAGCCAGTCAGATGCAGTGAAACCAACTGGGATTGTACAGTACAATTCAAAGCTTTCTAGCTCTGAAGGAAAATAAAAAAATTACATTTAATTGGACTTTCCTGCAGTAAGAGCTTATTCTTTAGGCAAGTATTGCAAATCCTCAATATCTCTTTTCACCACTCCACTCCACTCTTTAAGGTCTTTTCGTGGTCATTCAAACCATATCACTATCCATTTCCTACATTTTTTAGGTCATGAAAATTTCATCAATCTGTATCCATTGTTATCTCAAGAATGCACTCAGGAGGTAGACCCAGAAGATGCCAGCTATTGCAACTGTGATTGACCAAAAGATAGATGGCTATGCAATTGGATGGATACATGCACTGCTAACCTGAGCATCACACCAGTCTAGGCAGAGTATTGTCACTCCCAACTCATCACATGCTGACATACCATTGTTGGAGTAACATTTTTACACACTGAGTACCTATTTTTCAGTGTGTATGGGTTGGGTTGTCTATTGAAGGCAATGGGTTGCCTTCAATAGAAGTTCCTCAACATCTGAAATGGACACCATGAGACTGTAGCCAAATGATTTCTGCAGTTTCATCACCATTGCAGAAGTCTTCACGATGGTAAAGGAAAAGCTTGTTGAGCAGGATGTCTTTTAACTCAGTAATACTGTGAAAGGCTGTATTTTAATCCAAATCAACATGGGACACAAGCTCTGTCCTCTGGGTTAAAGTACCTAGCGTGTTAAAATGTGAAAATAAGGGGTTCTAACCAAGTGTCAGGACGTGATGGGTTAGATTCTCAATATACAATATACAAATGCAACACACACACACACACACACACACACACACACACACACACACAGACACACACACACACACACACACAGACACACACAGACACACACACACACAAAGCTTTCAACCTGGAGCAGCTGATGATCCACCAAGAAAAGCCTGGGAGCCCCATTGCAGAATTTGTGAAATACTACCCTTTGATCCTTAACAATGTTCTTTAGAGCATTTGTCTAACACACCTCTGTCTCTGAGGATAATGGATTTACCAATAGGCCACTTTATACTAGAGGCAGCTATGGATCTCCCTCTTAGAAAGTGATTTCTCTGGCAATCAGAACATTTAATCAGAGTTCAAGAAGCCACAGAGACTGTGTCCTGATTCTTTTAATTGTATTCAGCTCTTGGATACACAGTTCCCTCTTCTCATTGGAAATTTATATTTTGAAACCATTTCATCTATTTTTTTTTCCTTTCACTTTCTCAGTTTTCATTCTCTGTAGAGTATCAAGCTATTCTGTTCAGTGCAACAGTTAAATTGCATGCATTAATCATTTCAGAGTCATTATCAGCATTTTAAAGGTGAAAAACCAAACAAATTGTTTTTCATTTGGCCTGAGCTTAATAGGATTGTTTTCTTGTAATTTGCAGCCTTGGAGCATTTAACACAAACAATTAAAGGTAAATTGGTAACTCAGCTTATCTGTTCCCAGTTTACATAATATTAAATCTTTAATGAAGAATCACCTCAAATTCTTGAGGTGCCACTTAATTATTCATGATAAATTAGATATATTGATTAACACTCAGTTTGCTAAACATTTATCTATTTTCTAAAGCAGCAGTGAAATAAATAAAACTATAATTTATTTAAGAATATACTTAATAGAGCTTATTAGGCCAAGCTTAACAAAATTGAATTCATCATTATTTTCAACATACTTTATATTTAAATGTAGACTCACTTCTCTGGATAAATGTGGTTATTCTTTTCCACTTTATTGGTCTTCCTAGATTGCCCAAATCCACTGTAAAGAGATTACAAGCCTCCTTCAATGGCACACATTCAACCAGGTGCTGGAAACATTGGAAACATTCCTCAGAGATTTTGGTCCATATTGGCATAATAGCATCACGCTTTGCTGCAGACAAGTCAGCTGCACATCCATGACTTGAATCTCCAGTTCCACCACATTCCAAATGTGCTCTACTGACTGTGGAGACCATGTGCCAAGGAAATATCCCAACATTACACCACCAGGCTGAACCACTGACACAAGGCAGGATGGATCAATGCTTTCATGTTGTTTATGCCAAATTCTGACCCTACATCCAAATTTTACAGCAGAAAACGAGACTCATCAGAGCACGCAACGTTTTTCCAATCTTATATTGTCCACTTTGGTGACCCTGGGCAAATTGTAGCTTCAGTTTCTTGTTCGTAGCTGACAGGAGTGGCATCTGGTGTGGTTTTCTGCTGCTGTAGCCCAAATGCTTCAAGGTTTGACGTGTTGTGCATACAGAGAAGCTCTTCTGCTTACCTTGGTTGAACTGCTGCTCACTGGATATTTTCTCTTTTTGAGATAATTCTTTGCAAACCCTAGTGTGTTGTGTTGTGTTGTGTTGTGTGGGAAAATCCCAGTAGATCAGCAGTTTCTGAAATGTTTAAACCAGCCCATCTGGCATCAACAACCATGCCACATTCAGAGTCACTTAAATCATCATTCTTCCCCATTCTGATGCTCAGTTTGAACTTAACCAAAATGTTCCTAGTCTTTGCAGTACTCTTTGTTTCCCCTTCCACAGTGTAAGCACAAACACCATCCGTGCTTTTTTCCTTGAAGTTACTTTCTCCCTGCATTCAGATGAGCAGTTGCAGCTATCTGTAGATTCCCCATCACCTGTTGACTGTGCCTATCAGCAGTTTGTACGCACTAGCTGTACAAAAGCTCAGTGACTGTGACGCCCAAACATGAAGGACACAGTTGGCTGCCTCCTGTGTCTATACTCTGTGACTTCCAACCAAATGGGATGACACTGAGAACAAGAGATATGGCATGTGAGTATTCGCCTAAGTGTGTAAATGTGTGAATAGGTTGTGTGCATTTGCAGTATGCGTGGAGCAAAACTGATGCATTCAAATTACCAGTGCAACCAAACCACCAACGCAGCAAATCAATAACACAAAACAGACACATATATGCATACTGTTGACATCTTGACAGACCAAAAAAGTATTCTTATTAGGCCATAATCTGTTGTTTTACTAGTCTCTGTCACTGTTTGTGTGGTAAATTGCAATGTCAGAAAGAGCCAAACATGCTATAGATGACTCTAGGTCAGATTTGGTCACTCTGTTGCAAGATCAGCTTGAGGGCATATCAAGATGGGAGAGACAAAGACAGTGGAAGGATAATGGTTATTTCTGATGTAAATGCTCCCTAACAGGAAGCAGCAAAAACATGGCACCCTCTAACTGCCTGACTAATCCTGATGTGATGGGGTTTTTTTTTTTTTTTATTTGTTTTGTTTTTTTCATGAGAACATGTGGTTAGACATTTGTAATAGGGTGCATATGTACAGTGACACATTATCTAAATTCACTGTCCCAGTAAACCAGAGAGACTTTCAAATCCATAACCCCCTATTTTGGAAACACTATGCTATAATGATGAAACAGTGGTTTTATATATATACATCTCATTTGAACTAAGATATGCAAAGATCTCAGAAGGCAGCAGGAACTATCCTTGCTTGAAGCATTTTAACATCCGCATGTCAGTGTCATGTCATGGCAAGGTAACCCACTGAAGGGCATAAGGGCAACAAATTACTGCCTGTTGCTGAATAAGTAGTAATCCCCAGGAGCTTTGCTGAGACAAAGGTCCTTATGCTAAGTTTCTGAGATCACAGATTGATTTCACTTTTAATATGGATTATATATTTTTGGTTAATGATGAATCCAGTGGATTGTGGCTCAGTCTGAAGTCTTATGCATTACAATTCAAGATGATCACTAATTTTAAATATGACTATTCTTTGTCAGTGTTGGCACTAATAATGAAAAATAATGAATTTGATTAAAAAAATAGCAAAAATCTTTCTCGAAGGTGTTTTGCATATTTATCCACCAGTCTTTGACATTGGCTTGCTAATTTATAAACCACTTTTCCATGCAAAATCCTTTCAGTTACAAACTGTTTGAGGGTTTTGTTGCATGTACTGTTGTGTTAACCCCCAGTAACAACATTTCAGTTGGATTTTAATATATTTGATCCCCCTGTCTAGCTAATTCATTTTTTTGGATAAGTAGAAGAAAATGGATGGATGGATGGAGTCACTACTTTATGGATTTAATATGCTTCATATGTTTGAGATTCTGTATAAATATCTTAATGCACTGGTTTTATGCAAATTTCAAGGTTGAATCAATGACTGCAAGCTCCCAGTAAGGAACCCTAAACAAGTTCCTTAACCACACAGGCTTTTTCATGCCATGCTTCCTGTTTAAAGTAAAAGTCTTTTTTGATTTTAAACCAACATTTGAAAGATGTACTTGCAGGTCTTGTGATGAAATTTTGCAGTTCTTGAAGAGAAAAGTATTTAGTTTAAGTATTGGTTTGATGACACTAAACATTTTTTAGCAAAGAAAATGTTGCAGCCAATATGTTATTTTATTACAAATTATTCCACCTGTCATTTCCTAAAGATGTTGTCATCATTGGCACCTAATCTGGAACATCTGATTTTAATTGTATGCATTTGAAGGTGGAATAATATAGTTTACTCATCTTTCCATGTGAATATATATATATTTTATTTTTAAATTTAAATTAAATTTCAATCTAATTATGAGTGTAGCTATAAAACGTCAGTATATACACCAGCACTACTGGCAACACAACATAGTCCTCAGATGATTAAGACTAAATAAATGTATTAGACATTACATTAAAGGAAATGACTTCTATAACAAAAATAATAGTAAAAAATCGATTAATTAATGAAATTTGAAACCCCAATGAAGCCTGAGTAGCACTGAGCCTTTTAGAGGCTAAATGAAATGTCACATAGTTTGGCTGCAGGGAACTCTAGTCTTCTAAAGCTCAGTTATTCACAGTTTGTCTTCTATTATATGGAAACACAGATTTCCAACAAACATCTGCAGCAGACTGGGATTGTGGCAACTAAAAAAATCTGCTATATACTACACATTTTCAGAGAAATGTCACACCTAATGGAGACAGACCAGCAATGTAAGGGGAATTAAAAGCAGTAATTGAGAGGTACTTGAATGGCCAACATGCTGTACTGTGTCCCTGGGGGCTTTTAGACTCGCACGGAGCCAGGAGACAGATGACTTTGAAGGTAAGCATGGATCCATCCACTTCCAGCAGTGCTAAATCACGGTATCTTGTCAGTTTGACGACACCACATAGTGAGACCATAATGTGTCCCATATGGCTGCTCTCTGTGCTGGGGATGCAAGCTGTACTTACACAAATGCACTGTAGGTATTATCTTTTATCATCTTTACAGCGGATAAGCTCATAAATATGAATTTGGCAAATATTGTAAAGAAAAATCATAACTTATTTGATTTCTTTGATGTTATACACATAAGACAACAAAAACAAACCATCACATACACGATTTGAAATATATTAACTGCATAAGTTATATGGCATTATATAAGGCGATTATCCTAGGTGATCTATGACAGGGCTAAGCAAATAAGCCAAATATGGCACAGGCCCTTTTTGTCCTGGTGTATTATTTATTTTATTTGGGTTAGCTACTTTGTGATTTGTTTGTCAAAAAGGTGATGGTGTTGCAGCTGTCATGTTACACCCTTATTCCAAAATGGATTAAATTCATTTTTTTAACCCCAAAATTCTACACACAATACCCCATAATGATAAAGTGAAAAATGTTTGCTTGAAATTCTTGCAAATTTATTAAAAATAAAAAACAAAAATATAACATGTATGTAAGTATTCACAGCCTTTGCCATGACACTTAAAATTGAGCTCAGGTGCATCCTGTTTCCACTGATCATCTGCCAGATGTTTCTACAACTTGACTGGAGAAAAATTTCTGCAGCATTGAAGGTCCCAGTGAGCACAGTAGTCTCCATCATCCGTAAATGGAAGAAGTTTGGAACCACCAGGACTCTTCCTAGAGCTGGAAGCCCAGCCAATCCGATCGATTGGGGTAGAAGGGTCTTAGTCAGGGAGGTGACCAAGAACCAGATGGTCACTCTGACAGAGCTCCAGCATTGCTCTGTGGAGAGAGGAGAACCTTCCAAAAGACCAACCATTTCTGCAGTACTCCACCAATCAGGCCTGTATGGTAGAGCGGCCAAACGGAAGCCACTCCTCAGTAAAAGGCACATGACAGCCCGCCTGTAGTTTGCCAAAAGGCACCTGAAGGACTCTCAGACAATGAGAAACAAAATTCTCTGGTCTGATGAAAACAAAGATCGAACTCAAGCGTCATGTCTACAGAAAACCAAGCACCTAGAAATTTTGAGGTGAAAAATGAATTTAATCCATTTTGGGATAAGGCTCTAATATGACAAAATGTGGAACAAGTGAAGCACTGTGAATATTTTCCCATTTATTGTTTCCCATGTATTGATTGTAGATACAAATGTGCATACACAACAATCATATGCATACAGTACTGGTACATCAGAGCCTCAAAGCTAACAGGAGAATTCAGCTAGTGCACATACAATGTGGCTTCAACACTATGCTACCCATGCTGCTCATTAGTCGTTGGCAAAATGTCTCGCTCCCTCCCACTGATTACATCTACCAAGTTAATGAGCCACACACAGAACATGCCCCCTCCCTCAATATACATATATTCCACTCTTTCCTCCATCCCTCACCATCTACCTCTCTCCCCCTCTTTATTTCTTATGAACACAATCTTCAGTATCATTTGAAGTGGCAGTTATCCCACCTTAGGAAAATATTAGAGACCTTCTTTTCCAGAAACTCTATGGTTATTCATCATGTCAGTGGGAGGACAGTTTACCAATTATCAGAGACTACTCTTCCAGCACAGTGCTTTGAGTATGCTTTGCTGACTGTTTCAAACTGCTAATTGATTGCACTCACTGTTGCCTTTGTCAGATGAAAACCTGGATAAGATTTTCCAGATGGTGTACAAAGCATGTTTTTTATTCAAAAATCACCTGCCGTATCAGCTGTAAATGAGGTAAATCCACACAGAAGACTGCCTCATCCTTAAAAAAAAAAGAAAAAAAAGAAATGTGCTTTCACTATTTTGACCCATGTGATTTTTTTTTTTTTCAGCTTGGATAAGAATTAGCAGCTTCAAGTCTAAGTTCATGGTTCTCAGCCAGAAAAGAGTGTAGTGCCCACTCAGAGTTGGGAATGAGTTGCTGCCCCAATTGGAGGAGTTTAAGTATCTTGGGGTCGTGTTCATGAGTGAAGGAAGAAGGGAGCAGAGATTAACAGATGGATTGGTGCAGCATCAGCAGTGATGTCTGTGATGGATTGGTCTGTTGCGGTAAAGAGAGAGTCAAGTGTGAGAACTAAGTGTAAAAGCTAAGCGTGAAAGTGAAGCTGACAATTTACTGGTTGATCTACATTCATAACCTCACCTGTGGCCACGAGCTGTGGGTAGTGATAGAAAGAATGAGATCACAGATACACGGAGCAGAAATGAGCTTCCTCTTAAGGATCTCTGGGCTCTCCCTTAAAGACAGAGCAATGAGCTTGGATATTTGGGAGGGTCTCAGAGAAGAGATGTTGCACCTCCACATCTCAGTGACCCAGTTCAGGTGGATCGGCCATCTGACAAGAATGTCTCCTGGACATCTCCCAGGTAAGACTTTTCACACATGTCCAACTGGGATGACTCCCCTGGGCAAACCCAGGACACACTGGATAGAAATGTATTAAAAATAAATAAATTTGGCTGGCTTAGGAACACCTTGGTGTCCAACTAGAAGAACTGGAGAGGGAGGTCTGGACATCTCGGCTAAGACTGCTACCCCAAGACCTGGACCTTAATAGGTGGTAGAAAATGGATGGACTGATGGATGATGGATGATGGATGGATGTAAATCTTTATTCTGACATTGCTTTGCAGTGTTTTTTCCCGTTTTTTCCCTCAGCCTGTGCATTGCCTGTTATTCTTGATTCTGTCTCTGCCTGTTCTCTTGTGTTTGTTTGCTCACCTGGTTTGTGCAACCTTGCAGTTGTAAAATTTGTTTTACAGTAAATATAAAGTTGTTGTTTTCTTCTTTTTTTTGAGAAACATGCTTTGCATGTCATGCTTTTAGGTTGGTCCTTTACAGAGTGCTTCACTCAACTCTGTTAAGCCTGAGTTGTGACACTCATAGTGGAAAATAGCAGAAGGGGATGCCAGTCTATAATTTTGTATATACAGTGTTGTGGAAAAGCACCCCCCCCCCCTTTTGCTGATTTCTTAGTTTTTGCAAATTTGTCACACTTACATGTTTCAGGTCATCAAACAAATTTAAATATTAGACAAAGATAACCTGAGTAAATACAAAATTGTCACATCCTGCTTAGGCCGAAGCAAAATGGAAAACTCAAACGCAGACATGACAGACACAGCTTCGCGAGTTTCGACATCTTTATTTCTCACAACAAGAATAAGCAATAGACGCAGGTCACTGAGGGAGCAGAAACTGGAGGCTGGATCCACAGACAGGTGAGCCACTAAGAGAGAGGAGAGGGGAGTTGATCCAAATGTTCCATAAGAAGGAAATCTGCAGAGATAGTCCGAGGCTGAGATTGCGTTGAGGAATTTTGGTTTACTTGATAAAGTGAGTGAGTCCGTCCCCCTCCCGGTGGCCGCCCAGACTCAGTCACCAAACGGGATCTGGTGAACTCAGTGATGATAGATTAGACAAAACATGCTTAATCTGGGACACGTGGAAGGTCGGGTGAATTCTGAAAGAAGCAGGGAGTTTTAACCTGAAAGCTCAAGGACTGATTACTGTCTCAATCTCATGAAGGCCAATGTAATACAGAGACAGTTTTTTGGACAGAGAGTTTAGAGGTATGTCTTTGGAGGATAACCAAACTTTCTGACCTTGAATGTAGTGAGGGGCCGGCATTCTCAGTCGATCCGCCAGGCGTCGGTTCTGGTCCACACTGCGGAGGAGAGTATCCCTGGTTTGTTCCCAACCTCAACAACTCTTCTGAAGATGGTTTTGAACCGAGGGAACAGTCAGATCAGACTCCAGTTCCGGAAATAAGGGTGGCTGGTATCTTAGAAACACCTCAAAGGGAAAGAGTACAGTAGCCCAGGATGAGAGATTGTTGGAGGCTACGCAGTGTAGAGCGGTCTTGAGTTCCTGGTTTAGTCTTTCTTTCTGGCCGTTACTTTGGGGATAAAAACCGGAGCTCAAACAGACCTCGCCCCCTAAGGCTGTGCAAAAGGTTTTCCAAACTTGGGAGATGAATTGGGGAACTCTGTCAGAGACCATCTCAGCTCAGATTCCATGTAATCTGAACACATGGTCTATCAAAAAGTTGGCCGTTTCAGTGGCTGTTGGCAGTTTTGGAAGAGCGATGAAGTGGGCTGACTTAGAAAACCTGTCTATTACTGAGAGAATAACTGTTTTGCTACTGAAAGGAGGTAACCAAGTTGGTGCCAAGTTCTTATGATCAGTCCAGATCACAAACGGCTGCTCGGCCCCCTCCAACCAATGTACACTCTTCCAGTGCCAGCTTAACTGCTAAAAGTTTGCAGTCCCCGACATTGTAATTCTGTTCAGCTGGAGTTAGACATTGGGAGAAGGCTTAGAGTCCAGCTGGATTGGGACTGGTGCCGAGATGAATTTTTCCTTAAGCCGAGCAAAGGCTGCATCTGCTTCAGGGGACCAAATAAAAGGGGTGAAGGACTGACATTAGTTTGGGGTACAGCAGATTTTAAACTGTGAGTGACAGAATAAGCTCTCCACTTTTTTACCAGACCAGTCGATGTGGGGGTTATGTTTCTCCAACCAGGGATCTCCTAAAATGGTAAGATGGTTCACGGTGGATGCCAGAAACTACGAGATGGACGGGGTCAGTTTGGTAGGTAATGGTGGCAAAGATGTCCATTTAAAGCTGAAGCTGGAATATGAGTGGTTAATGGGTGGAAAGGTAGTTTTAACTGCTTAGCCAATTTGGCGTCCAAGAGATTCTGCTCATTCAGAAGTCCACTAAGGCCTGGAGAGGGAATGAATCTTGGTTAACACAGATTGTTGCAGGCAACAATAAGTGTGGAAGAGTAGACTGAGATGCACTGCCAATCAGTATCCTCAGCCTTAAAGGCGGGCGGAATCTTTTGGCCGCACAGGGCAGGTAGCGATGAAATGCCCTGGCTGACCACAGTAGAGACCCTCCCACACCTTGATCCTTCAAAAGAAGGAAATCTGCAGAGGTAGTCAGAGGCTGAGAGAGTTGAGGAATTTTAGCTTACTTGATGAAGTGAGTGTGTCCGTCCTTGGGAGGGGTCGCTGGTTAGTTTGTTGACAGGGAAAGAAGTTCCAGGAGAGCAGACAGGGAAGCTGGGAGCAGGAATCTGAATGCAGGTGAGGATTTGAAGGTGAAGAAGACCAGTTCCGTGGTGTCAGGTAAGTTGTACAGTTTGGGGATATGTTCTTCAGCCAGGTGAGCTTAAAATGAAAGCAGGGAAACACAGAGGTTAGCTCAGAGGAGCAAAACCCACGAAGAAACAACATTATGGAGCCGATTTACCACTGAACAGCAGCAGACTATCTGGTGAAGACTGGAGGTTCAAACTGATCCTTAAGTACTGGTAGTTGATTACAGCTTCATCAGAAACGGGTGACCCTGGCTGCTGAGCAGGAGCCCAGACTCTGCCCCGGAGGGAGGAGGAAGCCTGCCTGTCCCACAGCCTGGACTTAGAGGGGGGGACAGAATCCAAAGCACAATAACCAGCGTATACTATGACACAAAATGTAGTTTCTAAATGATTATTTTATTTATTCAAGTTGTCAAAGAGATTGAGATTCTCCAGCTCATCTCCATTCAAAAGTGGAATAAAAAGGATTTGACATCCAGCCTTTTTATGGGTAAAGTAATACAGAGTGCTAAAACAGAGTTTATTTATACATGATTTTGCTAATAGTTAATCCTGCTTAATTCTAATCAGAATATAATCAAGTATAAATCTAATCAATTTGCTGAATAAGTAGATGTAACTTGTGAAATGAAATGATTCTAATGTTTGACCTTTGCCTTAGTTTCCGTGTGCATAGACAGCAAAGATGGAGATGGAGAGAGTAGGAGGGTGAGGGGAGTGAGAGCACTAAGCAGGCAGTGTGTCAGAGACAGAAAAGTGTGAGAATTTACGACTTTACCATGTAATAAAATAAGTTATATTGAGTATACTGTGATTGATAAACACAATCATAAAGAGAAAAAGTATATTTGCATGTAATTGAGCTAAAAAAGAAGTCATAAAGAGAAAAGTATATTCATATGTAAATGAGCTAATGAGAAATCATGTTGAAGAAAAGCAGCAGATAAACTGAAGTACACAGAATGATAAAGAGAAAAAGTCTATTCATACTGTATGTGACTGAGCTAGTGAGAAATCATGTTGAAGTAGAAGCAGCATATAAACTGAATGAGAAAAAGTCATTTTAACGATTGAACTTTGCCCTAGTTTATCTGTGTAAAAGGGTACAGAGAGAGAGCAACAGGGTGTGACTCAATATCGGATGATATGGGCGTCATGTCGGATGATGTGGGCATCGAGAAGGGGAGGCAGAGAGAAGAAGAAGATGTATAAAAACCCTGTGCAGACGGAATAAGTTATTTCCTCAAGTTTCGACTGGTGAGCAGAGGACAAAAGGACCTAGGAGTTCACAGTTGGGATTTACAGCAAGAAACACCAGAGAAATTAAACTTTTCCAAACCACTGTGGATTATAAAATCGAATTACTATTTTTTGGATTTACTCTGTTCACTGTTGCCGTGTTGGATTGGAGCTTAGAGGAAGTATTGGGAACTTTGTATGGAGTTTCTGTCTCTTCAAATGGGCTTCATCCTGCACAGGAGGAGACTTCATCTGTGGCCAGGGTGTTCTCTCCCTCTTCTCCTAAACCACACCAAGACCAGTAGTCTTGGCAACAGTTTAGATTTGATTATTTAAGGAAGGTTAAATTTTACATGATTAAGATCTTGATTGTTATTATTTGATTGAGCTGTTTGCTTTCCCCCTGAAATGTCATATCTGCAATTAAAGTTAATTGTGTGGACATTCCCTTTTTTGGGTTATTTTTTTTAACAGTAAAGGTAAAACTTGTGTATCAGTATTACATCTCTTTGAGGTTCTTATAGGTTATTCTAGCCCTTAAAATTAACAGATCCCTGGGGCCTATTTTCCAGGCCACTAAAGTAAAGCCTAGCAAATTGCTCCTAACTCAGGGTTGCTAGTGGAGTGCATCATGCAGCGGATAGCAGGGTAGGCATTTGGATGGAGGTAGTTAGTAGCTAGGCCAACCACCAGCTTAAATTAATTTCTGTTAACCTACTAGGGTAATACTCATAGGAACAGGGACTCGGACCCTGGCGCTATGCGAAAAAGTAATTGCCCCCTAAACCTAATAACTGCTTGTTCATATATGGCCAGGTAAGTTTAGATAGCTTTTTCTTTCCCTTAATAAATGAAATAATTATTTAAAAACTGCATTTTTGTATTCACTCAGGTTGTCTTTGTCAAATGTCTAAAAATAATATTACAGTTTTCATTTTAAAGAAGATAGGCAACACAGTGCTTTTTTTTTTCACAGGCTTCAAAACTTATATGGAGAGAAAAAGGTAATATAATCAAGAATTACTATTAACAGCAGCAGAAAACAAACATACAGTTTATGTGGATACATGGTCTTTAAATGAAGAACTAGCTTAAATCACCAAAAGTCCCTTTCTATGCATTGTATGTTGTAGGCATTATTTAATAGCTTCCTTCATACTCCAGTGATAAGGCCTGAGTGCAGAATCCAGAACTTGTCTCCATTCATCTCAACTTAACTCCATCGGACTCCATTCATTACTCCACAGAGATAACCCAGCCGCTGGAAAACGCAGAGTCAGCGGCTGACACACTCTGAGATATGCCCAATCGGTCCCTGTTACTTCCTACCCCCCTCTTTCTCTCTGAATGAGAGAAAAGGGAGGATGACAATAGGACAAGTCTTTGGTCTACTTTAGTGCACAGTTTTCACTTTTCGTGAAGTTTTTAATATTTATTTTAAACACAATTTATGTGCTTCCAGGAGAGTGTTGTTTCTAAGAAGCTGGACTCAAACTGCAGTCAAGAATGTCAGTTCTTCTGGCGGAGCAGCGGGACATGTGATACAAAGACATAAGGGGAACCAAAATATCTTGCATTCTTTTCAGTCTTTCATCTGCTCAATTTGAAATCAAAATTTAAACCTTTATGCAGCAATATTGTAAGTTAGTGGATAAACATTTATGAATCACGCTTCCACTTATCAGCTGGACCCTTTCTATCTCAGAGAGAAAGCTTTCCAGCAGATTAATTCCAAACTAAAAGCATTATGCAACATAATCAATAAGTACAAGTTCTGGTGAACACATTCTTTCTCCCAAGCAGATGAAGCAGTGAAGCTTTAATAAATGCAGTAGTAATAATTCCAAAGAAAATGTATTTACTTTGGCTTTGTATTAAGTGACAATCCAGATTTGCTAGTAAAGATGACAGACAGCAAAATATCTTTTCAAACTTAATGTGAACCTGCACTGAAAAAAATGCAATAGGGGGGTTGTTGAATCTGCATATAAGGACTTCATATATCCAACATGAGTAATTTAAATTTCTCATCTAAACATAATTTAGTCTTTTAATTTTCACATATTCTTTAAGGATGTTCAGTCTATCAGAATGAATCATGTTGAAAGGAAGACAAAGTAGTCATGTGTTCTCCTGAAGCTCCGCCCCCTGGAAAGGTTCTGGAGGAAAAATCGGCGCCATCGTCCGCCATTTTTTTCTCTCGCTTTGGAAACTTTCCTGCTGCCTGGAGTTTTACACTGAAGCTAAATAAAAATTTAAAGATAAAATACTAGCGAGAAAAGAGTGTAGACCCTTTATATATGTGGACTTTTACTGAGGTAACGTTATTTTACTGGTGTGTAGCTGGTTATTGAACAACATGACAGGCAGACGTAAGGCTCCAGTTAGCCAACGTTAACATATCAAATGATGTGATAATCAAATATAATGTGAGTTCAGATTGTTTGTATAGTTTTTCAGTCTTTTTAACAG